>VDFB02280531.1:0-27385 GCA_007258455.2 Sequoia sempervirens | reverse complement strand
ATATTGTTTGGCTCAAATTTTTCGATCCAACAATTGGACAACAACAATGCACAAAACTAGCACAATATTACACTGATCTCATTGATAAGGAATGGGTTCCTATTTTGCGCATTGCTAGAGCCATTCAAAAGATTTCATTGAACAAGAAAATTACAATTAGAAAACAATTCCTAATACAACTAGCATGTGCAAGAACCATTCACCGATCACAAGGACTGACAATGCAAGCTTTGGCTTTTGACCCAACAGGCATAAGGCAACATTGCTTAACTTACACAACACTATCACAGACAAAGACAATAGGCTCATTATTTTTGCTAAAACCTTTAACACCAAAAAATTCAAAGTTAAGGGCAAGATACATGAAGAAATGCATCGCTTGCAGTCAACTGCACAGTGGCAACTTGATATTCAGGCTACATGTACACACGATGCACTACAACTGCTTCTGTGCACATTAAACACTCGTTCATTAAATCCACATGCGCATGACATTGCCAATGACTACGACACAATGTAATCAGACATTTTGCATTTGCAAGTACATATGCATACCTTACAACCTAATATATTATTGCAATATTTTAATACCTTTGGTATGAACATAATACATGGCATAACAATGTTTACCAAAACAAATTTGTTCATATCAAAAACAAAAGAACACAACTCTACAAATATTGAAGCCATCACAGTCACAATACTACAATGCATTGATGAACTTAATATTTGTAATATTTATGCAAGGCCTAATACTTCCATTCAAGAAATAATCACAATTCTTCAATCTATAATTGCATACATAGATACAAAAAACATACTGTACATTGTGGGTGACTTTAATGTCGACATGTGTTAAAAAAACAAAAGAAAAACAATACTTCAAAATTTCATGCAAACTAACAAAATTCATTTTTTGTTGAACGAATCGCATAGTCTACACAAGCCGCTAATTGACCATATCTGGTCAAATTCAATAACAAGTGTATGTAATATTTACAGATCAAAGGCATATTGGACTAATCACTTTCCTATTTTCCTAAAATTCCACTTCACTGGTTGAATCAATTCAACATTATAGCATACATTAGCATATATCGCTAATAAATTCTCCAATTAATTCCACAATACTAAATCACTAGCTTGTAGGAAAATCATGGATCAAACAAAAAGACCACAACAACAAGAATAAGAAATGGAGGAAGACACGAGCAAATGGTAAACAACCTATCCTATTTGCCTATGACATGCATTTTTGCATTGTCCAAATATAACATTTATATTCCTCTTGCTGTTTGTAGAACAAAAATAAAAAAGACTATATCAATTGAAGAGTTGAATGCAAAAAAAGCTAGTGACACATTCCAAGGTGACGTCCTTGTTGTCTACAAAGCAACATTGGACAAAGTCAATAGAACATGTGAAGTACTGCATGCAGATCTCACAGACCTTAAAGCAAAAATGACAATTACACTGAATATTAGTTGATACCTTGTGCAAGAACATGAGCATAAAATAGTTTTAGGAATGGAAGTTTCAATATCAAGCTTCCAAATTGCTCCTAGAATAGATTATGGTAGAGGGGACTATGATTGCATACTAATATTGATAGACACAAGCGTAGTTGAAAGCCTACCTCGTTTTTCAATAGACTACTACTTCATTCCAGATACTACTATTAGCCAACTACTAGCAACCACAAATCAGTATCCAATTGGAACAATAGGTGCTTTGGTTGTTGGTGCTAAAAAAGTCAGTAGCCAATATGTAATTGATATCAAAGATGGAATAATAGAATCAGACAGAGCACAAGTGCAAATGTCTCACCAGCATATGCCACTAATCCATTCTAATGTTTTTTTATAGCATTGTCTGCTTTAATAAAATTTCTTTGTAACAAAGACTAACTTTGTCATTACCACGCAACTACAACTACGTTGAACTCATGAAAAACAATACTTGCAAATAGAGGAACTGCTACATAGAAACAAAACCCCAACCTTTCTTTTCAAAAATATCTTAAAGAACACTGATCAAAAGAACATGTTCCACATGTGTCAATCAACATTTATTTGCAAATTGAATAACAAAAGAAGATTGGACAAGTTAGCTTCTTTGCTACAATCAACATTTAAGGTGACTCTTTAAAAATCTTTATGCACTTTCATTTAAAATTTATGAAACTATTGCTTCTAACTATCTATGTTCAAATGTTTCAGGTTTCAGGGACATTAAAAACAACAAACGCACTGTCAAATCCATTTGAAGCTTTCTGCCCAAGTTGCAAATATAAATTCAATACTTACGGTGCACTCCAATAGGAAATTGCTCATTGCAGTCATTGTGACAAGGAGGTGAGCTATGTATACGCACTTCATCCTAAAGCAATCATCACAACAAAATGACAATCAAGCAATTCATTGCTTAATTCAAAGCAATGTCCTGCAACAACTCTTGCTCGTACTTTAAGACATTAAATATGAAAACTACATCAAGGACAAGTCAACAGTTATATTTGCACTACAGGACTTTGTTACCAAAGGGCATTTCACCCTCAATCAAAACAATGTTATCATAGAGGCCATATGCCTAACTGAGTAAACAGTTTATGCCACAACAAGGTATAAAGCAATACTGATTCAAATAGTCTTCTTGCTTTTCAAACTCCTAAAATTGTTTATAATTATATAAAAAGACTAGCTTTCATACTAACCATAATAATGATATTGCAGGTGACAAAGAAGTAGAAGCAAGTGAAAGACTGCTTGCCATTGCACGAACCTGCATTCCTCCTTTTTGTTATGCTTTTCTTCTTGGCTCTTCTGCCTATATTACTATATTTCATGTTTTTGTGACTCAAAACTTCTTCCTGCTTTTATTTTACAACTGACATGTCTCTCCATTATATGCTAGACAATGCTTTACTTTCTTATGTTATCATTTAAATAGATCAAACTCTATTGTTACATGTTTTCACTATGCAATACATTGTATGCTGGACAATACTTTACCTTCTTATGCTACCGTTTAAATAGATTAAACTCTACTATTACACGTTTTTACTATGTAACATATTAGCAATATAAAACATACATGTTTTTAAAGGGAAAGTTGCTATTGCAAAAAATGCATTTCAATTTGACATACTTGGTTGGCCACTTAGATTTATTTGACAAATTTTATAATGTGTTTCTATTTTGTTTATTTGCTTACTCAAAGAATAGTAGCAGGCCTATTCCATTGATTAATTTCTCTTGGTTACTTTCGCAGTTACTAAGTTTTTGTGGATAAATCAATAAGCAATATCACAATAGGCATGTTCACAATTGCATTTGCTGAATTTGCTTTTCAACAGTTTACCCAAGTTTTGTCACCTGTTACTAAATATACTATTAGCTCTTGCAATAGTAACTTGTTGCAATTGTATGCATTCTACAAAGTTACTTGAGTAACAACCCTTCTCCTCATATGAGTACTTCTCTCCTGCTGATATGTTATAGACAACTAGCGCAAACAGAAGTAGACAATGCATAGTTAATTCATGAAATATGAGGCGTGTTGGTTTGTGCTTATTGTTTGTTGAGAAGCTTACATGTTTTTGGCTATGGGTTCCCCTTTTCAATGTTTTGTAAATTAATTGTTATGGCTCACTAGAGTTTGTTAGCTATTAAATATTTGCGAAAATACATAGAGTTCTATCTTGCTAATTTACTTAAAAAAAAGAGAGTAGTAGACTTGTTGGCATTTAATGCATTAGCTATAGATTGATTGACAAACCTATCATTTTCAATGTACATTATACAATTGCAATAGTGAACTGCTTTGATCGTAGCAGTGACTTGCCTTTGAGCAAAATGCCATGCACATAAAGTGCATGATAGCAGAAAAGCTGATACAATTTGCATTCAATTATTAATTTTAGCATTTTAATTTGTATTACTTGCTTGGCCAATGAAATTTGATTGTCTTGCAGTAGGTCTACTATTGATTTTTGTTTCAGTAAATTAGAGAAATATGGGAACATTGCATACTTGGCATTTATGAACATATTTTTGATGTTTGAAAAACATTATTTATCTGTTTTGGAGCAATCCCAATACCTTGTAGTATGCGAATTGTGAACAACTATAAATGGTAATGCTTGTGTATGCTTTGATGTGTTGCACATGTTGTGAATGTCAAATGAGTGCACAAATGGTGAGAATGACAAGAGTGTTACATGTGAACATGTGAGAATATAGACTTGGAACAAATTTGTCCGTTGATTGATGCATTAGAATAGTAGTATGTTATTGTTATATAGAGCAATATTGTTTTAGATCTACTCCACTGTAGAGACTTACAATGCATTAACTGTGGCTTGATTGTTTGGATAGGCACTAGACATCAAATATTTGCATCAATCTGGTCTTCTCTTTTTTGTTATGCTTTTGTTGTTGGCTCTTTGTCTATATAACTATATCTCATGCTTTGTGACTTAAAACTTTCTACTATTTTTGTTTTGTAGTTGACATATTTTCCCTTTATATGCTAGACAATGCTTTACTTTTTTATGTTTCGGTTTAAATGGATTAAATTCTGGTGTTGCAACTTTTTAGTATGCAATATATTAGCAATACAAAACATGCATGTTTTTAAAGGGCAAGTTGCTATTGCATATATTGCATTTCAATTTGTCATTCTTAGTTGGCCAATGAAATTTATTTGACAAATTTTATAATGTGTTTCTATTTTGCTTATTTGCTTATACAAAGAGGAATGGCAGACCTACTGTATGCAATAGAGAAGAGATAGATGATATATTTGAGACATGAAAGATTAAGTTGATACTTGATTGAGTTTTGTTTGAGCTGCTTTATTGCATGTCGGTACACGCATACTTAATTCATGAAATCTTAGACAAGTGTTGGGTTTTGTTTGTGCTTAATCTCATTTGTTAAAAACCTTGTGGGTTTTCTACCTCTTGATTGTGCTTTTGCATGTTCGTTATTTTGAAAAAGTGCACTGCTGGTGAATGGCTTGGCTGTGTGTTTATGAAACTTGATATCTTCGTGGGTACACATTCAATGAACACATACCTAATTTATTAAATCTTAGGCAAGTACTGGGTTTTGTTTGTGCTTATTTTTGTTTCATTATAGTTTGTTGAAAAGCTTGTGAGTTTTTTTAGCTATTTTTGCAGTTTGACTACAACATTTTTGCAATGGACAAAAACTAGACAAATTCAAACAATTTGCACAATTTTACCACACATTTCAAGAATCAAGCATCCTTGCAAACAAACGTGTAAAAACATTTGATACTATGACCTTGCGCTCTCTACCTCAAGAATCGAATGTCTTTGCAGCTCTATAGATCTTTGTGTCCACTCCAATCCCAAAAAATGGTTCCTATTACAAGGACAACATTAACAAAATGTAGTCAATGCATTCACACTTAACAAGACCTTGCCTAGGCCAATTAGTTTTCCACATGTTGTTTGTTTCTATATGCTTTAGAATTAGGTTTTACCAAATACTCTAAGTTCTTCTAGATTGAATCTCTAATATTTTACAAACCAATAACAACTCACCTCTATCACATCCTCCAAAACTCAGTTCTTCTTCAACAAATTTCCTCTGCCTTTTAAACAATAAAACATTTCTTTCTGCCTTAAGGTTTGTCACAAAACTTGGAGACAATAATCTTATGCATTTATCAAAGGACAAAATTCTTCCCGGTCTATATTCTTACACTTATACATCTAAACCTTTTCCATTTCTACTATCTATGCACATAGCTAACGCCTGAAAGCTATCCACTGCACCAAGGCATAGAAAACCATTCCCATTTATAGTTGTTCATCATTTACACATTACGAGGTATTGGAAATGCTCCAAACCACTAGCCTCAACATACTATTTTTGGCGCGACTTCTTGGGTCGTCTGTTTGTTTTCCATACTTGATAAGTACAAGCGTTAGAGGGAAACTCAACGGTTTGAGCAAAGTCTTCTGGACCGTGGGTATGAGATGTGTTGGAGGGCTGGTGGGTACACACGCAATGACTACATAGTTAATTCATGAAATCTTACCCGACTGTTGGGTTTTTTTTGTGTTTAAAGTCTACTAAGATTTGCACAAAGTTGATTTTTTATGGCCTATTTGTCATTGATTAATATTTAGCAAATTTTAAGTTACAAAAAATATACTATTTGCAAAGGAAATTTAGTTTTCAACATTTTCAATTAATTTAACTTATTAATGTTAGTCAAATCACAAGATAGTTTGTGATTATTACTAAGTAATTTATCTCATTGGCAAATTCTTTCACAAAAGTATTTCAATTTGTAATTATAAAAACTAATTAATATCATTTATTCATGTAAACTAAAATTTGTACTTGTTTACAAAAAAATATCAACTTGTAACTTTTTCTCCTAAATAATTAGTAATCAATTAGTTAATATTCAAAATAAAATTAGTATTATTATTTAAAACATTTATGCAAACTAACAGGCACTTATTTAGTACTACTTACTATATTTTGAAACAATTAGTTAATTTTATTTAATATAAGTAATTAGTTTTCTACTACTACATAATTAATTTTCTAATTTCAAAATGCATCTAATTTTTCGCAATAGTCTAAATTATTTCACTAAAGGCAATCTTCATTTATGAATCATAGTAATTAGTATTATAACAAATTTTGTGCCCTATAAATCATTCATTAGAGAACTCCTTATTTAGTTCCTGCTGGTGGTGGCAGGTATACTTATGCTTTCACCTAGGTCTATTATGTTTGCAAATACCAACCAATAGAAGTGAAGAATTAAACTATGGGTACAAATTTTTGTAAAGTTTATTTTTATGTCATATTTATTTAATATTTTTCACACAAATTTTGTCAAATTCTATTGGACAATAGATTACTACAGTCATATTTTGGATGATGTAATCAATTTTAATATTGTATGGTTTTGACATCTATTCGGATTTCAACACTATCCCTGCATAGTGCATTTTTATGGTTTGGCATCGAAATAATTTTTTTGCACCCCAACTTTAGAATAACAATAATGAGAACAATACAACTTCCTGTTCATGCATAGTGTTTTTCTTTTGTTTGAGAACAATATAATTTTTGTGCAGCCCAACATTAGAATTAAAACAATGAAAACACGACAACTTGTTTTTGACATATTATTCGGTTGGTGAAGAGACTTTAAGATAGTGACATAGAAATCAACGAATAATTGTACCTATTAGTGTACAACATGGATTTAAGAGCATTCAATGTGGAAGAGTGGTGTAGTGGGTAGTGCTTTGTACTGTTGCAATTGACTATGGAGGCTATTGACTGCATTATTGCAGCTGATGGTCGACAATATGATTGTATGAAGATTGTTTTTTGATAAAAAAATCAATAATAAGATTTTCTTCAAATCTTCATTTATTGCCATAGTTATCAAAAAAAAATCTAAGGCTTTATAAATACATCTTATGAGTTCACAAATTCCGAATGTGTGGGAAAAAAACTGGGAGTTTCTAAAGTGCTTTGCAGTGTTCGACAAAGAAAATAAGCTGAATCAATATTTTAAACAGGTGCATTCTTTTCCTCAGATTTGTTTTATTGTTTTGAGATTGAAAATTGTTTTAATGTTTGTGATTTATAAAGAATGTTTTATTGAATGGTTGTTGTATCTCTTTGGATTTCTCAGAATATCTAGAAAGATTTTCATTTTCAAACATGTAAATAGATTTTAATGTTGTTTAGTATTATAAAACATAAGTTCTCAACTGTACGTTTGTTTATTCAAAACCAAATAATGATTAGTAGTAGTTAATAACTATATAGTATGGTTAATCTCAAATCTGGCTCTCCAAGCTGCCAACATTGCTGCTTCATCTCACACACAAGAAGTCACCTCAGACAACGAGATTGAGGAAGGCTTCTTCTTTCTTCTTTCAATCCAAAAGATTTTTTACCAGAGGCTTGTGTTGGGTGCTTCCTGCAACATAAACCTGACTCTTCACCACCATACATTTCCAAGTCTGCCTTTGTTCCTCATTTTCCCAATACCCAAATAAAGATCAATTTGGTGCTCTCTGTCACCAAACGGCCAAGTCTGCCTCTGTTCCTCATTTTCCCAATACCCAAATAAAGATCAATTTGGTGCTCTCTGTCACCAAATGGCCTCTGATTTCTCTGATATTTTAAGGTTGCAACACAATATGATCATTTCGAAGCCCTTGGCAATTGAATAAACTAGCCTAAAAAGCCTTGGACCGCTATACTATAACTATCAAATTTTCATTGAATGAAGTGAGGAGCAGACACAACATGAGAAGATTGGTCTGTCAGCCATCCAACAAATTAATGAAAATTTCTTCACAATACTCCATGTTCCTTCTTTGGTTTTTGAATCCAAATTAGATTATGTGGTTTTTGTTCTTGTAGAACCTTTTTGAATCCATCTTTTTGGACCATTTCAGAATTCTATTGTATTTTTTCTCCCAAATTATCAAAGTTAGATCAATCTTTTGATCGAAAAGATACAAGTGACATAGCTAGTGTAGGCGTGAACTGTTTTTACTCTATCAAGTCCCTTTAAGGGTGCATAAACATATGCCATAAAATAACTATCTGTCATATATTTCTACAATTAATCAATAAATTTGAATGCTCAATCACTCTCTGCCAATCCAACTAAGCTAGAGTAAAAAACCACATCTACCATATACTTATTTATCAGTTGCACTTTTTAATTGTCCTCTAGTAGTGATCAATATGATAGGCCTTTAAGTACAAAACCAAAGAAAAACATTTGACACTCTTGAGTCTGAATCATCAACATGTAACTAACAAACCTATAAAAAAATAAGTGTCACTTTTTAATAATCCTCTAGTAGGGTTTCACATTTTAACTGTCTTAACATGTCCTACTCAGCAATAATGAACAAAACCTATAAAAAAATAAGTGTAATATTTTTCAAACATTTTTTACTATATGCATCTTTGTACTCATTCAATATTCTTATATAATACAACTACAATCACAAATGTAATTTTTTCAATATGAGTAAGTATTTTAGAGAATATAGAGGTTTTGGAATGTGACTATGTTTTAAATGCTTTAATTTGGCTCTCATTATTTTCATGTTTTGTAACCCATGTATCCTTCGTGTTTAGATTGACTTGTTTGTTTATAAGATTACTTTTTGATAGCAACTTTTATATTTAGATTAGTTCAATTAATGATTTTAATTAGGATTCATCATGGATATATTATGTTGCACCATACTATACACTTGAAATTTCAAACTATAAATTGATTGTTCTAGATTTGTCATTATCTTATCAACTTGCACATCACACACTTTTTGCTGAATGAATAGATGAGTCATTTGCTATCACCAAATGAATCATACTAGTGCATATCAAAGGTACCTACACTAGACAGTTCAATGGACATTACATCAAATGTAGAACAACATTGACAGCCTAGGAATTATATTCTTATCATGGAACCAAATGAAGCATACATTATTTACATCATTGATTTTTTGACTATGTAGAATTGGAGAGGTTTGGTTTTGGAAAAGCATTTTTGTGTTAAATTTTGTTTCATTATACTCTTGAAGTTGATAGTATATGCAACATGGTTTAACACTAAAAATGCTTTGGCTGAAATAAAAGTTGTCCAATGCAAGTATCTATATCGTAAACATGATGTTACATATTTGAAGAATGCAAACCATAGTTCATTAAATATTGAGGAAATGGTATTTCAGTACCAACACCTATCCATGTATTTGCCAAAATTGTCCTCGAGAAAAATAGAAGATGACAATTAGTGCAAATGGAAAAATATAACAAAGAATGCAATATATGTGTGTCAAGCACCTTTATGATGGCTACACAAGCTCATATTGACGACTATGGTATAAAGGGTATCGTTTCATGAAGTTTCAATCTACAAGAGACTTGAAATAATTGGTATGCCTTACAAGTGTAATGGCCATGATCATAGGTAGAGAAGCTCACATTGACCAGCATGTTGTAAAGAGTATTGTGTCATGAAATATAATACATATGCTTCTCAGAATATGAATCTATAGTGTCTTTTGTTGAAGAACATCAAAAGGCTTGAGGTAAACAAAAGATAGTATTGTGGTCAAACTTGAAAGCTATTAGCACACTCGACAGTAGAAAATGAATAAAGCACATCCAATAGGACTCAAAATTTTTGAACCTAGAAAAGATGTTAGCATCAATGTCCTAATTTAGGAACTTTTCACCTTAACAAGCATCTAGGTATTGCGCAAAATCCTCTTTGTCAAAAATACAAGATGACAAATACCAACAATGGAAAAATGTTATAACTGAAACTGAAGTTGCAAAAAATGTCTACCATTAAATTTTGTATAAATTCTAGGAATGACATTTTTTGTGAGTAACTGTAAAGCAATATCTCTGTTGTCAGGTGGCATTAGCATGGCTAGACAAGCACACACTGACCCCTATGATATAAAGGGTATCGTCTCATTAAATTTCAATCTTGACCAGAGTTGAAAAAATTGGTTTCCCTTGTAGTTGTAATTGACATGATTAGCTTAAACTGAGTAGTTCATAGATGGAAAGAAGTAAGTTGATGATACTCCCAAAAATCATATAAAGCAAAGGTTCATGTGTAGCCTTTTCAGTGTATTTAATCATCATCAAAGGCATTTTCACATGAGATTTCAATGTGGGCCATAGTTGAAATTTTTTAATTTCCTAAGATTTCTTTGTTTTGACAAAAAAAATCTAGGAGTTATGTCATTGGAATTGTGAAAATTTCTCATTTTTGAGAAAGCAATTTGTCATTAGAATGCATATTTAAAACCATCATCTTTTGCAGCTGAAGGACATCAAGACAACAGAATGAGCAAATTATGCAAAAGGAATACAAATGTTGACAATGGCTATGACAAGATGATGTTAATGGGATTTGCAATTTTGATAACAGAAATGTTGATCCTCTTTGCATTGCTCATCTTAGTAAAAAAAACATCTCATTTTATAATATTAGCTGTAGCAAGTGTATTACTCATATTTTATATATTTGGCATTTGACTATTTCTTGGAAATAAAATACAGTTACTCTATGAATATGCTAAAGACTTTTAGATAAATAAATAAGTTGTGAATTTATTCTATTCTGATCTATGTTGTGTTTCCTATATGTAATTCTTTGTTATCAGATTTGCATTAATAAATTTCAATTTGCACTTGATACAACATTAGAAATGCATATATGTTGGATAGGAAAATGTTTTGACAAAGTGTCAATTGTGCTTTAGAAAATTAAACGAAGCAATGGAGAAAAGATACAAAGGTGCCAGAAAAAGATCGGGTAGTTATGGTGCAGAAATCTATAACCCCAACTTAAAGAAGCAACAATGGCTTGGAACTTTTGGCAGTGCAGAAGAAGCAGCCCATGCTTATGATATAGCTGGGTCTTCAGGGCTGCAGCCATATAGATATGGTGTAGTTCACTATAGCAGCTTCGCTAGTAGCTGCTGTAGTCATTCAGGGCTCTTGTGACTACAGGAAAAATATTTTGCACCTCTTGTACAGCATTTTGTCTTGATCTTATGATAAAATATATCGACAAAACTGGAGGATAAAATTCATATAAAATAGATACATTTATGGCCATGCTGACCTCTAGTTGCTGGGTTACAAAAAGAAAAATCTATTCGACCTGCAGTTACAAGCATCTTGTGATCACAAAAATCAAAAAAAATTGAAGAGCGTTTTTTAAGCACCAAATGGACCACTTCCATCTAGTCCGAAGCCTTATGTTACCAATTCGGTATTTCATTAAACTTTTGGGAGAGTTTCATAATACTTAAAATATCAGGGCCATTGGTTAGGGTACTTCAGATGGATGGGGAAAAATCCATCTACGGGTTCCATTCATGAAGGCATCGATAGAGCCAAGAAGAGCTTTAGAGGTGTCCAGGGACATTAGGAGAAATGTAGTCAATATGGGATATTATGGATATCAGGCAGCAGTGTCAACTTCAAAGGAATGCATCTGGATAGAACCTAATTGCAGCTTTCTTTATGTAAGGTTTTAATTTCATGATCCAAAGGTGTTATGCAACATAAAAATCTGCATACAGCAAGCTTGTAGCTCCAGAAGATATATGGTAGACAATCTCTTTGACTTTGTGTAGGTCAATGGGAGGAAGCTTTTATTGCCAAGTACTATGGTAAATTATAATTTTTAAACTTTCACATCTCCATCTTGATGATGCATCATGCAATGTGATCCAAAGCATTATATTTAAAAATTTCAATCATAAGTTATTTAGAAACATTCTTTCTATTGAAAACAGACTGTAGAAGCTCAAAAAAAACAAGTCACTTGTTTCAGCATTTCATTACTTTTACGTTATGCAAATTCAGCATATTCTAGACATGGTGGGAAGACTAAGGTTGCCACCTTCCTAACCCTCAAGAATTTGACCACATATGCAATGTGTTTTTTAAGCATATCACTTAAACGAGGAATGAAAACAGATTAGTTGAACAGTGGATGGATGTCTTGGCTGCTAAATTGCCGGTCCTGGTATGGGGGCAGGTGCGGGTTTGAGTTCAGGTATGCAGGTACAGCAAAAACAATTCCCCCTAGGTACAGGTACAGGTTCATGTACACATATATGTAGTACAATACTATCTTATATATATATGGATTAGTATATAATTTTTTAATATAATGATATAATACTATGTCATTATATTACTATATATGAATATATTATAATATCGTATTCACAATTTTCTACCTGTTTCATTTTTTTATTTTTTATAAATTTTTTTGATACACAAGTTGCTGCCAAGGGGGCAGCACCTGTGTATGAAATATTGCAAAACATCCGCCCAAGAGAGGGTTTACATGAGCTTGCTACAAACTCAGGTCTTATAAAGATACACCAATCCCTTTTTCAACTCCTTTAGCTCCCCCAGCTGCTGCTGTAAGAGTGAATTTGAATGTCATGCCAAAAATCTCTCATAATCCTCAAAATTGCTGAGCAGAACACCTTTAGTGAACAGGTCAAGACACTCCTTCAAAGTTGTGTTATTCTTCAGCTCTTCTTTGTAGAACATGACACCAATATTTCTGGATGTGCTCCTGTGATTGTAGTTTGAAATGGCTGTGTAGGCCTTCTTAACCCAAACCTCCTGGAGACAAGGGTGAGCAGCCAGCTTTGCATACATTTTCACAAGGCCCCGTTTCTCACTCTCGGAGGGGCCGTTTCTACATTTTTCATTATATGTAATAATTTCTAACAATTTTCTACACTGCCTTGCAAAAACAGATAGATGCTGAAGAGCCAAGTGCCACATGCCAATCAAGAGTATGTAACATGTATAATGTGGTGGTTGAAAAAAAAACATGGTGGTTGAAGAAGAAAAAATGGCAGGGTTAGAAAAAAAAGGAGATTCTCTTCAATCTAGAACAGCGGGAAAACAAACCTTTCAACTTGCACACCCACTCACACTTTTTCAGATTTTGACACAAGATTTTTCTGTTTTTTATGCAGGTTCCCTGTGGACTTGCTCAGGCTGAACCCTGGGCAAACCCCCGACTGTCCCAGAACAATACCAGCACCCATACCGTATTTCTGCAATTCAGCAACCTATTTCAACAAACCCAATAACATAGTTTGGCTCATAGCAGCAAAAATCGTTTGGGGAAAAAATCGGCAAACCAAAAGTTCAGGATTTTTTAAAAAAATTGGGAAAAAAAGGGGAAAAAATCGGATTTGGAAAAAAATGTAAAAAATAGTAGAAAAAAGAGACAAATGCTACTCTTTTTTGAAATTTAAGGTATTTCCATAGCATAAAGATATAGAGAGCAAATAAAATAGAGATCTTAACCCATGAATCGTAGAAAGCTTGCATGTTGTTTATGAAGTTTATGTTTGTTGAGCTTAAAGGCATCTGTTTCTTGCTTAGGTTGTGAACTAGAGATCGTTTGGAGCACCTCATACTATAGAGTAGTGTATATGTGAGATATGGAATCAATTGTAAAGTAAAATCCTTGCAGAAATGACAACTGAAAAAAGTGGAAGAGCCTAGTGTATGGAGGAGTCATAAATGATACAAGTGACCAAAAGCTTTGAGAAGGCAATGACATGAATGAAATAAAGTGGAGGATGAAAAAGTGTGATAAAATAAAGGATTGGCTAAGGGTTAAAATCTTAGGCAGATACTCTTTAAAGTTGTGCAAACTTGAAATCAGAGACAGTGAATTACCAGTCCAAGAGAATGGTTAAAAATAAAATTTTAGGCAGATACTCTTTAAAGCTGTGCAAGCTTGAAATCAAAGACAGTGCATTACCAGTCCAAGAGAATGGTTAAAATCTTAGGCAGATACTCTTTAGAGCTATGCAAGCTTGCAATCAGAGAATGGATTCTGAATTCAGGGTAATGCACTGTCTCTGATTTCAAGCTTGCAAAATGATGTCTTTGAATTATAGACATAATCTGCATGCTTGGCATAAAAATGGGTGTGGGATTGAAATCTTTCAAGAGCTATTTTATAAGTTTTGAACATGAAGTGAAATTATTTTTAATATTCTCTATGCAAAGTAAAGTGCCTCTAGGCTATGCAGGTTATAGATTTAGTATTAGACATTTACCTACTTTCATTTCATTGCTGCAGTCATCATCAATGAGGAACCTCATCGTTTTTCATTTTGGAATAGTACAACCTTGGACATTTTGCAAGAGTTAGCTAAAAAACTAGACCAAAACATGACAACACTGCAACCTGATAGGGGGAAGACTATAACTGATTTGACTTGACATTTAAATGATGATTAATCTATGACAAAAAGAGAGACAAAGTAGTATGATCATTGATTTTTGTATAGGTACCACAAATGTTTTTTTTTGGGGACCTTGGGACAAACTTGGGCCATATGAGGACTTCAAAATCTCTGGGAAAAATTTGATCAATGTTTTATCTAAGGGCAATAGAGTCAGACCTATCACCTAACATCTAAACATACAATGAACTTAAAATAAGACAATAAAGTTATTTACAATTTGGACTGATTTGGTGTAGACTGCTCTTTCTTTTTGCAGGTTTCATATGTAAAATTTTGACTAACTTGGTCATCAAAGTTAGCTTCTGAAGTTTTCTTGGCATGGAGGTGGTAAATGCTATAACCATTTATAAGGTCACCTTACACAGGCATGACTAGTGAAAATGGTTGGAATTGTTTATTTTGATTAATGAAGAATCCCTTGCTTTATTTTACTGTAGTTTACTTTATTTTAGGGTGTATTGACAAGACTACAAGCTTAAAGTTCAAAGCAGAAAGGAACCTGTTCACGCGTGTATGTAGGGCAGACTGTAGAGTGGATGACGGTCACCCTTAACTTATCGCAACCCTGATTATAGTGGAAAACACACCAAATTTAGAGTTTTTTATGCGGGAGTTGTTAGCGCATTTTATGGCACTTTCTTCATGATTTTAATGTGAAAAAAATCGCAATTTTCAACGATTTTTTGCCAAACAACCTGCAAAAATCTCGAAAAAATCAGCAAGCCTGAGGATTTTTTAAAAATTGCAAAAATCGTGATTTTTTCAGGATTTTTGCTTCTATGGTTTGGCTGTTATCCATCTCTTTGAACCCTCAAACCTCTCTATTTCACCATGGGGATAGAGAGTATAGAATATGCGATTGGAGGGGATGTTTCATTCTTCATTGGTTGGATGGTTGGACTTGCTAGTTCAATCACTGCAATTTATTTTCTACATTAATCACAGAAATAGATGGGTGACCACGCCTACCCAACCCGAAGCCCCTACCTATATAGCCGCCAATGAATAATAGGATTCAAACCCTGGGAAAACTAACCTTTGTTTGCAAACAAAAATTTACAAAATGCAAAGAACCAATCTAACTCCATTCCCACAAATAGGATTGATCCATAATTCAATTGGATAGCTGAGAAAAGGGGGCTTGAATTTAAAGATGACAGCTTAGCTTGGATGGATCAAGATGGAAAGCCAACCAGAGACAAAGGGAGATCTACAGAGCAAGCCAGCTGCATAAGCAGGAGAAGGATCGCCAGCAGCAGTAGCAGGAAAATTGATGGGCACATTGGTCTGAACACATCCTTCTCACGCAATGAATCACAATCCATGGATTTTGGATTTCAGGATCTAGAAGTATACATGTTGAAATTTTAAATATTAAAAATAAAAATCTTTGAATTTCAATTCATGTTTAGTATTTGATGTGTATCAAATAATTTATATTTAGCTTAGTTTTGACATATAGAATATCTATCTTGATATCTATGAAGTTAATTTCTCACAAAAAATAAATAAATAAGTAAATTGTTTCAATAAGTTTTAATAACTTATGCATTATTTAAATCTTTTGACTTCGGGCAAATTCTGTTGCTAAGTTTCAGCCAATAGAGTTAAACTTGATTGCTTGACTTGGAAAAAGGCACTAGCAAGTCCAAATTGTGTAACAATAGACATCCTAATTGCCATATCCACTTTGACAAATGAATTCAAATAATTGGTAAAGCTGTTGAAATTTTAACATGTAATAAAATTGAAATGTTAATGATACCATCCAAAGTGGATTAGACAAACATATAAGGATTATGATGAAAAAAGAACTACATTTTCCGATGCTTTAACAATATACCATGAAATTTGAACATTAAGTGAAACTGAATTAGATTGCACAATAAACACAACAAAATGTTTAAGAAAGCATACCATAATGGTAGGAGTCCAGAGAAACCAAAAGACTGTGACAGCAAAATCAAAGCAGGTTTGAACCCATGCCAATAGCAAAATCCTTTTATCTGCCAATTTTCAGACTGCTTTATTAGAACAAAAAGAAATGAGAGCAACACTTTGCAGTTTCCAGAACAATTATAAGTCGTAGCAACAACAAAACCAGACACCATTAAAACACTAATTTCACATCAGAGGCCAATGACTAGAACTCCTTAACTGCCATTGAATTTATTGATTTGTATACTCACAGAACACTACTTGGATGTCAAAAGAAAAAGAAAAAAAATTGAACTGCTAATATAGGAGATTGATACTTATCAGCGTGTAGTGAGAACTTACTGTACTAACCAGCCATCAAATATGCCAAAGACAAAACTATTTTTCGAGTATTGATTTTGGAAGTTGCCATATTTTCTCCCCATCCTTTGGTAATCAAAATAGCACATACAACTGCAACAACAGCAGCAGCTGCTGATGAGAGAGCCATTCCATGTGGACCCTTCCAATTTACTAAAGCATTTGCCAGTGCTGCACTTCCCAAAGATGAAGCTGCTGCTCCAAAGCTCATTGTCCAGAAGGTATCACTCAACCAATCTTGCCGGAAACCAAGCTGCAAATTCAACCAGCTAAGACATGTAATATACCAAAAAAGCAACAATATCAAGCCCTAAGTGAACTACATTACTCTAGGCAATGAAGCAGGACAATACTAGGATGCTCACCTTCTCATGTTCAGTTGTCATCCATGTTTCAAAAGTGCATGAGAAAAGGGAAGAGGCAAGTGATATGGATGATGTTCCCATCAATAGACTATGATATTTGCTGAATAGTCTAGCTAAGCAACCAATGAGGTGTAAGATACAAAAGACTATGCAAGCTTTCTTCCGGCCTCTGCACAAC
Source organism: Sequoia sempervirens (assembly GCA_007258455.2). Lineage (NCBI taxonomy): Eukaryota > Viridiplantae > Streptophyta > Pinopsida > Cupressales > Cupressaceae > Sequoia > Sequoia sempervirens. Next base: position 9,672 of record VDFB02280531.1, on the reverse strand, counting down.
ACCAAACATGTTTTCTAGCATACGATCAAACTTATAGAAGCCACATACATCAACACATAAAAGATACAAATTAATCTTTTGCACTTGACCTGATTTAATTTCATATATAGAATCGTGATTTTTTCCTCTCTTTGAATTTATAAGTTAATATAAGTTTTGCTAATGATTTCACTGCTGATACAAGTAGATTGGCAAATCCAATTTATGCTTCTTTACACATTATCTACAATGTGCCTCCCACTGAGGATAACACCACAACTGTAATGAGATTGATGCTTAGAAAGATTGGTTTCTAAACTAATTCTGGAAAGAACTGTGCCAGCAAGCAAGAACTTAGAAGATTTTCAACCACATGCATTGTAGTCATTCTCTCTAGCTAATATAACTGATCACACATACTCTTCACATGAACCTACTTTGGTGGAAGACTTAAACAGATATCATCCAGTGGTCTGCACTACAGAGGAGACTTATGCAGCTCTTGTAGAGATGAAGGAATGGCAAAGGATTATAATATCATCTTTTTCTACAAAGATTTCCCTTGAACATAGAAACATCTTCTACAAATGCAATAAGACAATATCAGTAATTCGACATTTAAATTCTTAATACACTGGAATTGCTCTTGTTGACTCTATATCCATTGCACTTTTATGTATGTGCATATTTATTTTGTGTTTGATTCTTCTTTCCATGTCATGGATAAGTGTATCTGTTCATGATAGATCTAAAACAAGATGAATCTCTAGTGACATTTTAGCACCACCATCATAAGAAATCAAACTTCAGGCTTAGCTGCAATTTTAATTTCATCTATAAATATTTAAATCCATATACATACTATATGCTAGTTTGCAAATCTAAAAACAATTTTCTTTTGACATTTATTGTCCTTCGCTTCATTTCAATCGGGCTCTTCAAATTACTTCCATTTTTAACTTGCTCTTTCCCAATTTGAACTATCATATACATTACCATGTTAGAATAAAATGCCAAGATGTCATACTCTTATCTTTCTTTTGGCTAAAATTTACTCTCTGTTCTCTATTTCAATATCTTCCAAGTTTTTTTTTTTTTTTTTTTAGACTACAGGAATCGGGTAGCACGACCCCCTATAAACAATATCTTCCAAGTTGATCCCTAACTTGACTTTTCTATTTTCTTGCTCCACTCTTCACAATGCTTATACAATTAAATGCTCACTGGGTGCATGCTTTAATTTAGTTTAAATTTCAATATCTTCCTTGATACTTGATCCTCTATCAATACTCAATTTCCCATTATCACCATCCCTAATGTTCATGTAGCCTTCATACTTGTTCTCCTTTGCAAACTAATTGCTGTTCCATTACCTCGTCAATTTGGCATATTCTTAATTGTCCTACTCTTGTGGTTGCTTCTTTTTGAGAGTAAATCAGATGAAATTGTGCCTAATTAATATGGTACAAATTAGGATAGTGTATGAGGATGAAGAAACAATAACAGGTGCTCCATACTCTAGATATAATAGAAATAGCAAAACAATAAATGTATTATTCTTCTCCATGGTGTGTTCCTCTCCCCTACATCGTTCAGCTCATATAATTATTCCTCTTCATGTATGTAATGCTAAGTTGCCGAATCGGGTAGGGGTACAGGTACAGTACGCCGATATGGCAATTTTTTTTGGGGGGGATGGGTACATTTGGGTACATCCATACATAAAAAATTAGCATAGATATAATTTACAATTATTATATAATAATATTATAAATTTATTATTTTATAATACTAATTATATTATAATAATATATATAAATTATAATTAAAATTTAATATTATGTTATTAAATAAATTAATAATAATATTATAAAATGGATACGTAGGTGATATAATAGGACCTATTATAAATTAAAAATTAAAATTAAAATTTATAAATTATAAATGTATAATAAAAATAATAAATTTATAAACAGTAATATAATAATAATTTTATAAACTAGTATAAAGCATCCTTTATACTTAGAAAAGATTTAAAAGAAAAAATGAAGAAAACAGATGAAAAAATACATGGAGAAAACATGCAGTTGGGAGATGGTCGAAGATGTCATTGCTGATACCCACAACAGCGCCTCAAGTTGGCAACCATGCCTCAAGTCTGTAACCGCCTGCAACCTGGAAGACTGACAAACTCACAGGGCCTACAATCGGCATGAAATCGCCTTAGGATTTTCACGCAGAAGAAACCAAGCCAAAAACAACGAAGAGAAATAGATGCGGCCGTGAAAAGAGAAATAAACACATTTAGGGTTTTTTTGCTTCTATTTCACACGAAAACGTTGCAAAAATCCATGAAAAACACTTTGAAAACTTTGCAAAAATGCCACATCATGTAAAAATGGAAAGAAAAACACGGATGTGTTTCAAACACGAAAATACCATACCCTGTTTGATTCCACAGCGATTACAGGAAGTATCCATTTGCAGACGTACCCGTACCTGGAATCGGCAAGGTAAAGACCCTGTTAGCTCTCAAAAACATAGGCTGAATGCGTCAAGAGGCTGCCAATCTCTTGATACGCTTTAGGGTAATAGACAAGCCAAGAGAACTCAACCTTCTACTCTTTAGGTGCTGCTAAACCCAGGCGGGTGTACCTTTTGAATTGAGCATACTTTTCTTATAATTATCCTTCTGAAATGCTTTGTCCACAATGGCAGATGACAGTGAACAAAATGAAATCAAACTTGATAGCAATCTTCTAATCTAAATCCTAAAATACTTAATTAACAGATATAAAGAAACTGAGTGAATTCAAATGATGAAATTGCAAAGACCAGTGCCTTATTGGGTATGCGGAGTCAAATGAAACAGAAGTGGGCAACTTATTCTGGCAGAAAATCAAATTGCAGGCATATGATCTATTCATAACTTGTATAAAGAATGCAAGATTATGACTACTGAGCTCTTCTTTAATAATCCAGATGAATCTTCCTGATTACTGTGATCAACAAAAAAGATTTAATCTTTGCTTGAAAGAACCAATTGATTAATCACACAAATACATCAAATGTGCATTGACAAACTGAACATAAACTTGTTATGTCAATTTAAACAACCAGAAAGAATCAAATTGGAGACAGCTTCAACAATACTTTTCAATAAACTCAACAAACAATTGATACCAAAAATAAACTGCCAAACCAACTGAATTTCATTGAAATCACCATTTGAAAACATGCACCATGTCTGTGATAAGAGAAAATTATCCTACTGTAGCCATTCCTAATCTACTGTCTGTGATCTAAAATCTTATTCTTCCTCAATTACAATCGAGTGTATATATATACACCAGCATGAGAAAAACATGGCGCTTCAAATTCATGTTGGCCACCGTAGAATTCGGGGCCCAAATCATGTCGGCCACAACAGTATTTAGAATTTCACATGTCGGCCAACAGCATTTGAATCTCCGTTTTATTCGCCAACCAATCACCAAGACAGCCCTGAAGGTATGCCGAAGGAAAAATAACGTTGATCACTGCCTGCCAGTGTTCCCCTATTTCGCCGTGACCCTGTGACGTCGGTGAGACATCTCACAGATTGCATTACGTTCTATTGATATGTATTTCTTTTGTGCTTTCCATTCGCCGAGACCCAAGGAGCCTCTCACCGAAATGCACCTTGCTCTAACTCACTGTCGCTGTAACTTAATGGTGTCGGGAAGACCTTATAGAGAATTTACTTTGTTTTGCCGAGAGCCTCGAGCTCAACATAGATCGCCAAGACATTAATGTTCTCACACCGACAGAAACCCTTTACTTTATGTGCATTGCAATAACACTATGATATTGGGGAGACCTCCCGTATAGCACACTATGTCTTCCCGAAAGTCCTCGTCACACATTCTGGTCGCCGTGACACATCACCGTCGGGGAGACATCCTGTAGAGAGCTCTTTGTTTTACCAAAAGTCACCCCGAGATCACTCATGTTCGCCAAGACAACACCCATCATATACCGACAAAGTCACCCCCTGTATATTATCGATGAGACCCAACTGCATCGCCAGGACTAACTCCGAAGCAAACATCTCTAGCCGACGAGCCCTTTGATAGAAGCTTCCATGCGTAAAGTCGGCAAGACCGAAGGTCTCTCGCCGAGACCTCATCCCGATAGCTCAAACTCATACCGATATGCTCCTTTAGTTGTCGGTCGGGGAGACATCCAACACTTCGCTCAGACATTACATCGATAGCAATTAGTCATATCGATAAGCCTTCCACATGTATATAGTCGGTGAAACATAAACCATTTCGCTATGACCCCTCGCTGAAGCATAAAACTCCTGCCGATGTGAATCCTCATTTGTATCGTTCAGTGAGACAAGAAAGACTCGTTATGACCATTCACCGAAATTGACTTCCTTCGCCGATATGCCTTTCCAAACACGGGTCGGTGAAACATGACACGTTCGGTGAAGCATTACACTGATGACCCTGACTCATGCCGATATCGCATCTCTTATGTTGTCGATCGGTGAGACAATGGGAGGTCGTTATGACTTCATATCGAATACCCCCAGTCTGGCCGAAAAGAACATTCAATGTGTTTGTCGATGAGACCACGAGAGCTCGCTAGGACGTTATACAGAAGCAAAGTCTTACACCGATAGGAACCCACTTTGACCAATCGGTAAGACAAAACAATTTCGCCGTGACATTACAACGATGCCCAAACTCTTACTGAAATATGTATCTTCCTGTCGCCGAAACCTCGTGAAAGCTATGCCAACAACTGCCAGAAGATGAAAGCCAATCGCCACGACAATAGAAATGTCTTGCCGATAGGCAATAGACGTTTGCAAGCAGAAAAATGGATCAGGGAGACCCAAATATTGTCACGCCGACACAGACCCAGATATGAATTATGCAAGATTCGATGAAACATATGGAGCAACATGGGCAAAAATGGAGAAAAAATGCACGAAGAGAGGGAAATGTATTCAAGGTGAGACTCACTTGGAAGATTATGAATGTGGACAATCATGTGAATTTATTCAGAAATTTACTGTTCCAACAGAGCCAATTCCGGTAACTTAGATTGTAATGTTTCTTATGATTCAGTAATTGCTATCTAGGTTCTGACAGTAGGATGGCTCTAAGTATCAGTATTTCTTGGTTTTAAGTGATGTATGTGCATCCCTTGAACACGATGCTGGATATGTATGATCATAATAAATAAATACCATCTGCATTTGACCAAGTCATTATTTCATGTTTAAGTTGTCAACAAGGACCTAGTAATATGACCAGCTTTGTGTAACTATAATTAGATGGCATTCTTGCCCCCAAGAAGCGTCAGCCTCATTCTAAGACCTCACCATCATTAATGAGTGGCAATTAAGAAAGTAAGTTCCCAATGCATCTCTCTAACATCTAGAACTCTGTTACCAGGAACATCCCACATAGGATCCCAATCTGGATATTGCCTCAGGTTGTGGGTCTGACCCAGTAACTCCATGCCCCCAAACAAACCAAAAAAAAACACATTTTTTTAAATGGAAAAAGAACCAAATTAAAAAAAAACCTAAACTACTTACCAATCCAGCCACTAAGAATTTCTGTATTTTAAACATTTATAAAACGTTTTGATTTATCTTTCATATTTGATGTTGAAATATCAATTATCAGCTGTGTTCTTTATGTAAATTTGTATATTTTGTGCAAAGTATAGGCCCCCCTTTTTTTCAATGCCTATACCCAACCCAAATCATTAAAAAATAAATATGGCAAACTGCTGTACGGTGTACCTGAACCCAAACCAGCAACTTAGGTTTAAAGTAACATATGTATGGAAGAATAAATCCCATATATTTTTAAAAAATGCTTGTCAATCTCATTTACAAACCTCCTATAATATAAATACTACTCTACATGAACAACACAATATTCACATTCAATGATTGAATCAGCGTTAGTTGAAAATGGACACAGGGTTCCCCACTCTTAAGAACTAACAGTTAAAATGTAGATAGGTTTTGCAAAAAGGTTGTGTGCCAAGACAAAAACAGGAGATAAAATAAATTACAAAAATTGATCAATTAGCGACAAATAGGAATGCACTTACTGTTACGTATGTTAGAGCTTTGCCGACTGTTAAAGCATTTTGCAATTAAGGAGCATCCATAAACAGTGAAATATGAAAATATGACAACACAAATATAGAGATATTGTGTTACTGAGCTCAAACTTCCCATTTAGGAACTGTGAATAAATACAACTTCAGATGTGTTTTAGCCTTCTATTCTTACATACATGACTCTTAATCTTATAAATTCTCATCATGACTACTGATCTTATGACTTCTGATACTCTTCACTTAATGACCATTTATATTCCTTACTCTACACTTTTGTCTGTGGATGATTGATTATTCCAACACAGTCATTAATGGATCATCCCAGAGAAGTATCGGTTCATGAAATGCTATTGCTGATTCTGCTTGAGTCATGTGATCCATGCCATACTCATGCCCAGTGGATCAAAGTAAACCAGTCATTTTCTGTGACATTTCCAACCTTTGAATCTCTATGCAATCACATCCAACATGCAGCCTAATTTATGGACCATAGCAGTTTGAATTCAGCCAAAATCCATCTTCCATATATGAACCAAACTGTGAAATTTTAACCCAGTATTCACCCTTCTCATTTCAAACTAAGTTCTAATACTTACCACACCAATCTCAAACTATCATTTCTAGCCTTAGGTTATTTCCATGTTGTCAACTTCTGTTTTGATTGAATTTCTTCTCTCATGTGCTGTTAGCCTTTATTTTCTTGTTCATTGGGACTCCTTGTTAACAGACTCTTCATCAACCTTGACCTGACTAATCCCACAGCCAATCCTTCTCTTCTATTCACAAGCAAATTGAATTTTCTACCAACAAGCATGCAGTGTTCTATCCACTGGTCTTTAACACTTTCACAGCTCACCATTCCTGCTGAAATATTCACAAGCTGTCGATCTATGACAATTAAGCAGCCTTCCCCTAGTGCATGTGTTCAGAAACAGCCAGGGAATTCACTGACTTCACCATTGAAGGGTGAAGTCACAATCTTTAGTTTGTCTGTAAAGGGTTTTGCTCCTCAGTTGAAGTTCCAGAGGAAGATTTGAGTTAAATTTAGAATCTGTATATTTAAAGGCAGAGATTGGTATGGAAGAGGTGGGGTTAGTTTCTATAGGCACAACCTTTGCAGCAAGATGTTTGTGTGGATGGGTGGGTAAGACATCCCAATTATGATGCTTATCGGACTCATGATGGGCAGGGTGATCTTCATGCTTAGGTTGATGATTCGGATGTTATTGACAGCATACAGAAAGTGGGTGGATGGGATCATAAAAGGATCAGTCTTCTAGTCAGCCAGGTTTTCAAGATGGTAAGCAGAGGAGAGACTTGGTTTAGCAGATGCAAGATGGGCTTCAGGGTGATCATCAGGAAGTGGAGTAATCCAGAAATGACTTGAATCGAAGTTTTATATACTTGAAAAATGCTTTGCAGCAATTGTCTGTTTGGAATGATGCAAAGATAGGATCTTGTCAATTCAGCAAGATCACTGCTGACACTGGCTACAAGCATTGTACCCTCCAACAGGCAGAGTTAAATGTCATTGGAATTGTCTCCTCTGCCTGCCTCATTTGAATCCCAACAGTTATACTCTGAAATATATCAGATTGTAGGTTATTTTAGATCATTAACCAGTTCAGTAATCAAATGTTAACGCCAGAGGGCCCAATTATTGTTCCTGAATGATGCACTTAATCAAAAGCTGTTGACAGTTATCCCAATGACTCAAATAAGATTATAATGAGGTGGATGCACCATCTGTAGGCAGGACTAAGCAAAAGCAGGGGATTATTCTCATTTCATACCAGAATCATACAACTGTGGAATCACTAGGGATTTTTAAATCATGATAAGAGGATTCCAGTATTGTAATTGGCAGCCATACAAGCCCCAGTATGAATTGCTTAATAGACAGTAGTAATGCTGTGTCATGTCCCTGAAATAGCAACACTAAAAACCCAAGTGTTGAAATACAAATAAATAAATAAAATGAATAACAATATAAATATTAAAAATAAAAAATAAAAATATTAACAATTTAAATATTATTATAATCATTATAAAATAGTAAATATTAAATAAAATGTATAAGGCTAATATAAATGAATATATACTATATGTAAAAATATATATACAAATATTAAAGCACCCAAGTTAAAGTGACCAAGTCAAAGATAAGTAAATTAGTAAAATCGCCCATGTAAAGAGGTTAATGCATATTTTAAAGGCAGCGGTTAATATAAATAAGCAGCAATTGTCATTGAAGACAAATTAATACAATCACCAAATCATGGATTAACTTTGTGAAGGCAGTGTTTCCATATTAGAGAAGGCAGCGGTTATTAATTGTTGTACCCAAATCAAATTTTTTTTGCTTCATTAAGGCATTTTGCATTTTAAAGTCTAAACCTTGCTAAAATGTTGTAAAATACCGTTTTGGGCAATGTCAAGTATGGAGTTTTTGTCAATAATTTGTCAGTCAAAGTCAGTTATATTGGTCAAACCTGAAGCAGAGACTCAAAATGAAGATTTTCACGATGGAGGAGCATCTCACGACGGCATTTCATATTGCAGACGGTCATTTCAATGATCGAGACAGAGTTTTCGTGATCAAATCATGGAGATTTTTCAGAGGAAAAGCCTCAAAGTGCAAGTATAGCTCGGCCCAGTTTTTGGAGGTCAAGATCTTGTGCGAAGTGCTCAAGCATCGATCAATCTCTTGAGAATCAGCACGCTATCAGTCGAGCTATCCAACGAAGTTAGAGACTCAGCTCAGTTATTCCACGACGAAGTTAAAATCCCTAAATTTTAGGAGATGGAAATTTTGCTCTTTTCAGGCAAAAGCGCGCCTCTAGCCTGAGGGCGCCCATTTCAAGCAGGGGTAAATCTCGACATTTTCGATGCCGACAGTCAATTCGTTCACAGCTAGTCTGCTTATCCGACGAGATATCAAGCACAGTCATCCGACTCTCAGAGTTCAGGCGGCAGTCGTCCAAAGATCAGCTTAAAATGGAGTTTTCATGTTTTTGAGCTTCTCCGTTTATGCCCAGTGCAAGTACAAGCCAGGGGCGCTGGCTTAAAGGATCCTCCAAATGCCAATATTTGCAGATAAAGTCTTCACGACATCAGTGGTATTCTTGCCCAGCTCCGCGATGCATCATTCAGCTTGTCGATCCAACGTTCCTGGTGGTCGTGGCAGAGATTCTACCAAGCACGTAATTTTACGGGCGGACCAACAAATGGTTTTCAGTGCATTTTCATAGTCTTAAGGCGCCTAGCCTTTAGGCTGGTCAGATGAGCCCGTTCGCGTTTGAAGTCTTCACGACTATTGAGCGTAATCAATTTATCTTTCCAATGAGCATAGCCGTCAGCCTTCAGCATTTGGCAGTCGCTCGTGCGTGCGAGGTCTTTGGTGTAATATTACAAGGTGAAGACGTCTGAAAATGACTAAGGTGAAGACGTCCGAAAATGACTAAGTCTGGGAGCGGTAAACATAAATAAAATACGCACTGGAGTTTTTGAGGTCTTAGAAGCAGTTTTCTTGCCTCGACACCTCCAGTGATTTCT
>VDFB02280530.1:0-42901 GCA_007258455.2 Sequoia sempervirens | reverse complement strand
ATAGCGAAAAAATTCTAAACTTAAACCACATAAAAGTGGTCTTTATGTTTTGAATTTCAAAATGATGTGAACTAATGAAATGTAGAAATATTGATGAAGTTTATTCCTATAATTTTTTAGATTTTTTAAAAATTGTTTTGATTTTTTTTTTTAAATTTAAGAGCTGATTTTGGAATGCTGAAAATTTCAAGAAAAAGTGACGTTCACTTAACATCAAAAAACAAATAGAAAAAAACTTTATTTTACCTAATTTTTTTTCTCCAAATAGGTAACGCCAATATCTAGTGCATGGAAAAAAATGAAATTTTGATGTATTATTTTCTCATAATAACATTTTAAAGTCAAACTTGTTAGAATTTGACACTTTTCATTTGACGTCAACTATTATCTATTTTTTTAATCATTTTCAAAAAAAAAATTATACCTTTTTGAAGAGGATTCTCTCCTCTAATGCACCATATATTTTTTAAAAAAATTAATAGGTTTTAATATTTTTTAAAATTTTCAATCAACCTCTTTTTTAACTTTAACAACCTACTTGCATTGTTTTAAAAATAAAATATATTAAAACTAATTAAAATATTAAAAAATTACATATTTGGATTCACCGCTCTGAGCTCTACAAAAGGGTATTTTTCTTTTTCTTTTTTAATCATTTTGACTGAAGAAATACTTAGTTGAAGTTGAAAGTTTCAAATTTTTTTGGAAAAAGCTAAGTTGGCTACCAACTAGGATGCCACATAGACAGTTTCAGTAGAAAGGGTTTCGACTGAAATCCTTTCTACCAAAACCCTACAAATAAAATAAGCCAAATTTTGATGCGACAAAGGAAAAATTCAAATTTTATGATCTCGGGTGAAACCCTTTCATTTGAAACTATGTACCACGTAGTTTCGGGAAAAACTAGTTTGACAAAAAATGTTTAGGTCAAAATACTATTGCTCGAAACTATTTAGTTGGTTGAAAGTGTGACACAAATTTATGCTTTTACCAAACATAGCCTTCTCTTTGTAAACCTCCATGGAGTGAATAGCCTCAGCCGCAATCACAAATCCATCCTAAATATGTCGGCCAACCACAAAACCTCTTGCTCCTCCAAAATAATATTACATAGTCAAGACTTCAATCTCTCTACAATCAATTTTGTAATGATCTTATAAACGACGTTGCACAAGGCAATTGGTTGAAAAAGATCAAAATGATTAGCACCCTCACATTTGGAGATAAAATCCAAGAAAGTTGAGTTCATAGCTTTCAACATTTTTTTACTATCTTGAGATTCTTATACTACCTCCAAAAGATCCCATTTAATAATCTCCCAAAATTCTTGAAAAAACTCAACAAGAAACCCATCTGAGCCTGGGGCCTTACCTTTCTTCATGCTAAAAACAACCTCCACTAACTCACCAATTGAGATTGGTTGAGTAAGTTCAACATTAGCTTCATCGGAAACCACAATAGGACTACAAGCCAAAACCTAATTTACTTCCTCCAAATCCTCATGGGCGTCCTTTGAGAATAAGGAGGAGAAATACTAAATGACCTCCTGAGAAATATCATGGAAGGAAGAGAGTTGAGTACCTCAATAAGACATAATGGAAGAGATCAAATTCCCATGTTCCCTAACTTTGATACAATTGAAGAAGAAGGCAATATTCCTATCTCCCTCCTGTAGCCAATCTATCCTTGAACTTTTCTTCCAAAAAAGCTCCTCCCCCAACTCCCATTTAGACAAATTTTCTAAGGCATTCACTTTAGCCTTAAGGGACTCTTGGGTGATGCCTTGGTTTCTATTATACCTAGAAATGATATCCAATTAATTTTGAGCAACCTCTTTTTCCTTAAAGACATTCCCAAAGCATTCTCCATCCCATTTCTTTAGATGAAATTTCACAAAATGGAGCCTTTGAACAAAGTGTACATGGCAGTCCCATGTGAGGGTAGACCATCAGATCACCAAACCTTAACAAGGTCCTACAGAGAAGGCTCTCGCAACCACATTAACTAAAATTTGAAGGAAGGATTTTTAACATTAACCCAACCATGAGAAGAAAATTTTATTGGCGAATGATCTAAACCATGCCAGTCAAGGATTTCTAGCCTTAAGGGACTCTTGGGTGATGCCTTGGTTTCTATTATGCCTAGAAATGATATCTAGCTAATTTTGAGCAACCTCTTTTTCCTTAAAGACATTCCCAAAGCATTCTCCATCCCATTTCTTTAGCTGAAATTTCACAAAATGGAGCCTTTGAACAAAAGTGTACATGGCAGTCCCATGTGAGGGCAGACCATCAGACCACCAAACCTTAATAAGGTCTTGTAGAGAAGGCTCTCGCAACCACATTAACTAAAATTTGAAGGAAGGAGTTTTAGCATTGAACCAACCATGAGAAGAAAATTTTATTGGCCAATGATATGAACCATGCTAGTCAAGGATTTCAGAGTTGTAAATCCACTGATTGTAAAGCCAAAAACTAGAAACCAAAAACCTGTCAAACCTTTCAGAGATAGAGTCTACACCACATCTCATATTACTCCAAGTAAACAAATAATTGAGAGGCTTTATATCAATCAAATTTAGCTGGGTTATATTATAATTAAACAAAGAGGAAGAGGGCTCTAAATGATCCAAACCCCCCCTCTTCTCATAAAAATTGAGAATAGAATTAAAATCCCCAGCCATAACATAGAGAAACAAAGGAGCTAAGGATCTCATATACCTTAAATGATCCCACAAATGAGCCTTACTAGGCAGGTCATTCGGGGCATAGACATTAGAAAACAACAAGATTTCTCCAGATTAAAAGCTTGTAGCAACCATGGATAGAGAAGATCTACTCTCAATCCACCACAAGGGTGAGATCCTTCGCTTGTCCCAGAGGTAGACAACCCCACTAGCATTACCCTTTACACTAATGCATAGACAATGACCATGCCACCAAAGCTTGGAAGAAATATTCTCCATACCCTCCACAAACAACTTAGATTACTGGATAAAAACAACATCAGGGGAATGAGCCTTTATCATTTCTTGAACAACCTTTTGTCGAGGGATGTTGTTCAAACCCCTCACATTCCAAGAGAGAACAATCATTTATGGGGTTTAGAAAAATGGGATTCAGGAGGTGTAATAGAGCTCGACTCCACCAAATTCTCACCCATTATCTTGATCTTATCTTGATCTTTTTTTTGCCCAACCTTGAAAGGCTTCTCCAAGTGACCCTTAATTTTTTTTTGGTGAAGACCCAAAGAAGAAGAAGCTAGGGGGCCCTTAACAGAATCTTAAATTGTAGCCAAAGATTGTGAGTCTATATAGTCAGTAGGAGGGATGGGATCCCCCTCTAACCCTTCTAGAATGATTGGTAACATAGGAAAATCTGAGGTGTGACCCAAACTCACCAAAGCACCTGACTCCACATAGAGATCATCACTCCCATCCTTATGAGAAGCCAACTACTCCACCTCAAATCTAGTATCAATAGAGACTCCCTTATTCAAGATCATCTCTTGCTAGTCCAAGTCTTCCAAGGCTTCAAAATGGTTGAAACTTGCATCATCCTTACTACCCTTTAGGGTTTTTTTTGCATCTTCCCTTATTGTGGGATTTCACTGACACAAAACCCTCCATATTAGTTTCCCCTTTAGACATAGGGGATTTTCCTTTCTCCTTCGAAGGGTCTAAGCGAGGACACATTTTAACAAACATCCCACCAGAAGAAGACCTAAAGACCTTAGGACATTTTCACTGCAAATGACCATATTCATGGTAGATTCTACAACAAAAATGTAGTCTCATAGTCTAGTTGTTGAATCCATGATGTGGATCCAACTTTAAGTTCCAATGAGTCAAGTAATAGGTTGTTTAGATCAATCTCCACACAGATATGAGCCAAAGAGATAGCCCTCTACTCCAATGTCTATTGTGAAGGCCCTATAGGCTTACCAAGCAAAAGAGAAATACTATGTAAAATATCATTCCTCTAGAATTCAACTAGGAGCCAAGGAAGTCTCACCCAAAGTGGCACATGTGATGAAAGCTATTCAGTTGGATTAAATCCCATGTGCCAGGGTTTCGAGAGCAACCCCACCTAATTGTAAAAGTAAGGCAAACCTTCAAAATATTTATTATGATCAACAATATATGAGTAAACAACCATGAAATAGCCATTTTTCGCTTGTAAAACCTCCATATCCCCCTTTGGATTCTAAGTTCAATGGGCCCAAGACACCAAAAATAGGAGAGAAACCCTGATTCCCATGAACTTGAAAATTAGTGCATGATTTCTCTAGTACTCAACATCCTCTACAATGGATTTTGATTGGATAACCAAGACTGGATGAGTCTCACTCTTGGACAAATAGTTTTTCACTTTTGAAATCTGAGATAATTCACCATGTGATGAACCTGTACCATTTAAAGCATTAGACTTGAAATCGGTGGCCATAGGCTATCTAGATGGGGATAAATCAACCCCCATATGTTCAACATTCGAGAAAGACATAGATGCATTGCCAAAAGGAAGAGCCTTTGACTTCATAATCATCAAAAACCTAAGCACCAAATACAAAACCCAAATGCCTAAACAAAAATAAGAAAATGAAGAAAAGAAACCTTAAGCACCAAATAAAACCCTACACCAAGTGCAGACACCTGCCCGAGTGCATGCACCTACAAGAGATTACATGCAGGCCGTAACCAGGAAGGCTACATATCTGCAAAACTTCATCCCCATGTGCCAAAGATCTATGTCTCTATTTTTAAAAAAAGTTAGGTGAAATATGTGAGACATTTTTTAATACTATGATTTTGATGAAATTATTGCCTTTAAAATGATATCTGAACATCTTTAAAATATATTTTTCTATAAATAGATATATGTTTTATTTAGTAATTTTTTAAATATTGTTTACTTTATATATTTTTATTTGAAGAGCTATTTTTATTAGCAAGACAAGTATACTATTGTACTCAAATTTGTAGTATTACTAATTATACCTTTGAATCATTAGTATTTCTTATGTAAAAAAAATATCATTTACAAAGTCTATTTGCAAAAAAATTAACCTTTACTATAAATAATAAATCATAGGTGTGATTACTTTGAAATTAAAATTAAATGTGATGGATATTTGCATTTAGTTTTAAGCTTCATAAAGAGGAACAAATTGATGTGACATTGAAATTGATATGTCTAGAGAAAGTGGTGCAATATACTATCGTGTGGCTTGTTTTGTGATAGAGCTCTAACTAAACATGATGATGAATCATTATATGGCACTTATCAATACCTATAAAATTGGTCTAAGATGTTGATGATAGTATATGCCCCCTACAATTGATTGTATTTGTAAGATGTAAGAAATTGGAAGAGATAAAAAAATAACTAATAAAATTTAAATGTAAGATAAGCATGTAATTCACATATAATGGCAACTATAATAAATGTATCATGTAAGAAGAAATGTATCTAGAATTGTAAGGCATAGAAATCATGTGGGTTGGAGATAAATTATAAGGCATAAGGTTGCACCCAATATGGACAAATAAAAAATGGTGACGTGACCCTCAATGGCTAGAAATACCCATGTAGGTACATAGGGCAGTAGGACAAGTATATGCCCCTAATATGGTGTATGAGAACATAGTGGTCAAGATAGGGAAAGAAGTCCCTAGCGGTAACATGGATCTAGGAATCCAAAATAAACATTTGGGAGTCAAATTGGTTTGGAACATATATTCTAAGCCAAATTTAAAATTAGTTAGGATACTTCCAAATAAATATATGGATTCCCAAAATATAACTTAAATTTTAATTGTTTTGGATCCTCCAATGGGATCTAACATGTTACACCCCATTGTATTATTACTTATTTACTGTTACTTTAATGAGTTAAAATGCTTTAATACATAATTATGTTTTGTATATTTTGGATGGAAAATGTGATGGATGAATGTGCAATGCAATATGAATGCCTTCAATACTTTGACAATGCAAATGATACATGATGCATATTAGCTAACTACTGTTGTGATGCACTAAGTTGGATGTAGGAAAATAATTGAGCCTTTGGAAGAGAGGGGGAGTATCACTTAGGAGAAGAGCTTGGTTTTGTGACCCTTAATGTGCCTATTTGAGCTATCACACACTCACATCCTAGTTTGGTCAAGTTGAGTCAAGTTAATTGGGAATTAGTAAGTAAACCTTCGGTCATAGTTTGGGGATGATTGCAATGGTTTTGGTTTTATTCTTTGATTTCTTGATTTAGATTATGTGACTAGTCTTTTTGTTAAGTGTAAGTTCTTATTTTTGTATTTATATTTATATATTAATCGATGAGTATATACATAGAATGTATATATGTATGTAATTGTGATAACTCATACATATGAGTATATACATGCATGTGTATACATAGGTAGACGTACTTATGCATATTCATGTATAGATATATCTTATGCATGAGAATATTTATTGGACAAATGTGACACACATACACACACATATATGTATATGTACATTGTGTATATATATACTGATTGATGAATATGTAAATATATGTGTTTATTATGGATACTGAAATAATGATATATGTGTATAATATATATATACTAATATATATGTTTATGACGTTAATGTATATTCATATGCATACATATTAATATATCTATATATATACATATATAATTCTTAATATATTTGAATATCGACCAATCATTTTAATATATATATATAATGTTTATATACATTGAAAATATTATAAAGTAAACTTTGGCTCATATGTAATGTAGACCATATATATTTTTGAATGGCTTGAATAAAAGCTAGCAATATAAAAATTATATGTTGCACGTATGAGAGGAAGCTTAATGCAATGTGCATAGTATATAAAGTATTGTTTGTATACAAAGTGAATGATATTTACTGAAGCATGTAAAGCACTTAAAGCTACACTAAAATGAAGCAATCCATTTTATTTAAAGTTGTTGTTAATGTTGAAACCCATGCATGACATAGTGATGTATAATATGCATCACCATAATAGGTGAAATAAAGAAAATAGAAGTTCATAAACCCACACACAACTAAATATGAGCATAAAGACTTTGTCAAGCCATGAGTTAGCTAAAGCTAAAGAAGTAAGTTGACTTGCTTTGCAAATAGGAAGTTCTTGTAGTTGAACATTTCTCTATTTGACTTAGTAAAATGGTAGTTGTTGTCAGTTAAATAGGGGTGACTCATCCATATTGAGAAGCTAGAAATGAAGGGATTGTGTATGTGTTTGCATATTAACTATTTTAACAACCACATTTCATTTCTTTGAGGTTAGTCAATGCATTTAGAAGGGAAGTTAGTTTTTGTTGTTGAGTGATGGAAATTGGAAGAGAAAAGGTGGTGGGTTGAAGAGCTTGTTTGTAACTGTAGACACTTAAAAATGTCCTAAATGATATCGCACACTCAAATTTGATATATTAACACCATTTCATCCTAAAACCCATCCTCTTTTTGCTTAATTGAAATTATCCTAGCTATTTAATCAATTACATCATTTTCATCTATTAATCTGATTAATCTAATTAGGTTAATTCCTCCCCCTTTCATGCTAACCTTTCGTCCTGTTAAATTGGATAAATCAAAATATTTAATTTTAACACCCAAAATCCTCTCATTTAAATTAAATAATCCTAATTATTTAATTAAATTTTATTTTGACCCTTTTTCATTAAATAAGTTAATTATTGAATGAATATCCTAAATTCCCCTAATTTGTATAATTGAAACTTTGTTTTAATTATCAAATTACTAATTAATTCTAATTCTCCCACTTGCAAGGGAATATTCCTCTTTTGGACATTCCTCCAAAATGGGATATTCTCATGGAACATTCTTTTCCCCTTTGCACATTAAAATTTGGTTGAAATTAACTAAATGCTAATTTTCCTCCAAAAGAGAATACTCCCATGGAATATTCTTTCCCTCTTCACTCATTTGAAAAAAGGAATATTCTTCCTTGTAACAAACTTTCAACAAACTCCGTGTGCAAGTTTTGAAAGTGTGTTTGGATGATTGTGAGCCCTTGATTAAATATCAACTTACATTCTCAACCCCTAATGGGAATTCATGATCCATGCCTCCATTTTCCTTCCATCTCGACCATTGATTGATTCCTTCAATCTTGACCATCAGTTTCATTTTGCCTATTCTATAAATAGACCTTGCATCTATTGAATAGAGATCCATCTTTTAATAGTAAACTTATGTTGTTAAAATCACTCTCATTTGCATCCACCTTTAGCACATATTTAGCTTTTTTAGTTTAAATCTTGCACTATTAGCTTAGAGCATCTATTAATGGCTTTCATGGTAACTTAGTTGCATCCATTTAGTATATTTTGAAACTAAGGTTTTAATCTTTTGAATCTTGCATACATTTAGAATAGCTTTACATACACTTACATTGATCATCATAACATTTATCATGTTAAATAGATTTCATCATGTTTTACATCACATCTTTCATCAATTTCATCAGTTTTCTTCAATAAAATTGATTGAAACAAGCTCATTATCCAAGGGATTGGGAAAGGGTCGCCATTCCACATCAATGTGACACCACTCCCCCAATAGGATAAGTTTTAATGAATTAGAATAGATGTTTGTTAAGATTTTGTGTTTTAATATGCTAGTTTTAATGGCTTCTTTGCTTTGTTTACATTGAATGATCTTATTGGGGTTGATGCCTAGTGGCTTAATTATGCTTTGAATCCTTATGGATCAAGTGTAGTTAACCTATACTATGACATCAATCACATTTTGGCACTAGAAGGAAGGCTTGAACTAATCAACCTGATAGATTTATCTTTAGATTTTCATTTTGCTTGTGTTTGCAGATTCAACAACACTATTGAAGATTCATTGACACATCTTGGATGTGTTGCTATACAACGACACACTTCAGTTCAATTTAAATGACACATAATTAATTTAGTGATGTATAATTAAATTTCATCACCACACATTTAAATAGTGACGCTAGACTTGTTTTTTTTATCACAACATGAATTTTATTTTAGTGATGCTATTGATGTCATTGTTTACTGCAGAGTGACACATCCAATTTTTTAATACAATGATGCACTTTCGATATAGTGATGCATTTGATGAAAATACAGTAACACAATTGATTTCAGTGTCACTATTTACTGGTAAACAAAACTAAACTTGAATTTTGACATGGGTTTTAATTTTTTTATTTCATCTGATTGCTAACATGTCACTAACTTCTCATTTTTATTTTTGAGGCTAACTGGTTTTGCAAGTTTAGGCAATAAAATTTGAAGTGAAGGAGCATATCATCATTTGATTATATAATTTTAACAAGTGTTTTTACACTTATGGGGCAATTATAACCCATTTATGATGCTTTATTTCATGTTTTAGGACTAACTTTGCAAACTTTTGAACACACCAACACTTTGTACTTAGACATCTATCAACTCAAACCCTAACTTAGCTACTTTGTATGTGTAATGAATCCTTTTCCATGCATTTAGTTAAGTTAGTTATCATTTTTGGACTAGTTTATCTTGAAGGCCACAAGTCTACCTTAAAGATTCACAAGTTCATTAACATCCTTTATCCAAGCATCAAACATGAAACCTATAGTCAAAATTGTTGTCTCAACATGTTTGCAAATATCACTTGCCATATCATTCATCTTTTCATCTCTCACTTACATCATTTCTCCAAAACGACTTAGAGGGACCTTATTACCTAAATTTGAATCAACTAGAGAGTTTAAACATTGCAAATCTCAACACAACTCTCCCATTGTTGACCCACAATTTATGGTAACAACAAAGTCACAACACAAGAGAATCATGGAACAAACCAAAGTCCCATCCACCACAAGTGATCCAAACCCACAAGAATTTGATCCAATGAGTCATTCTAACCCCTCACAACAACCCCAAGATCCATTGGGACCATATGAGGTAGAAGATGTCACAAATAACCCATTTGAGCTCACTAAAGAAGAAATCCTTGAGTATAAACAAGAGCGTCAAGCCTTAGAGAAAGTGGCTTCAATCCCCCCATATTTTATTGCACAAACCTTGGCACTAGGCTTTAATCCATCTACGATTCAACCAACTCTGCCCCTTGTTCCAAGTCAACCCTTAACATCTAGTCTTGCAACTAGACTAGGAACCAACCTTGGTCTCACTTCATGTCTAGGAACAAACACAACTTTGGGTATTCAAAACATGACCATTCCATTAACCACCAACCTTCCCCCAAACACAAGTTGGACATCAACATTTGGAAAACCACTTACATTCCATGATGCTACAATGACCTTGATATTTTGAGTGTAACCATCTTCATCCATCACCAAAAATACCCCAAGTGTGTTCAATGTTACACAAATTAATGTGAACCAAGTGCCTCAAATAGGACAAGGGCAAGATAACACCCTCACACAAGGGCAACCCTTAGCAAGTGGTTTCAACAACCCCATCGACACATCAAAACAAGTGATTACCCAAAATACTCAAGTTAATCCACCATCCACATCAAACCCATCTATCATCAATTCGAATCAAAACAACACATTGATCACAAACCCCATCAACCAAGGTAATTACTTGGTCCCACATCAAGCACAACAAGCGAACCCTCAACACATTGGTCAAGGGAACCCTTCTAGTCAATTGATCCTAGGTCAGAATGTGCCATTGACATTGCAATACCAAATGACACCATCATCATGTTTACCATTGGTCCCTCAAATCATGCAAAATCAAATGAGGTCCCAAATCTACATTCCTCCCTCCAAGTCGACAATCTTACAAGGAATGATAGCAAAAAACAACTCGAAATCATCTCAAATCAATCAACAATCCATGATCACCCAAAATCCATCCAAACAACAAAATGATCCTACATTACAAGCACATGCTCTAGCTTTGCAACAAGCACAATAGGATTATTAGCAAGCCTTACAACAATAACAAGCCCAACAAGTAGCTTTAGCAGCTCAACAACAAGTAGCCCAACAAGCAACCTTAATCACACAACAACAACAATAAGCACAACAAACATCCCAACAAGAAACCTCAATTGCACAACAACAACAACAAGCACAATAAGCAGCCCAACAAGTAGCCTTAGTGGCCCAACAACAACAACAAGCCCACTAGCAAGCATTTCTCAATCAACAATACACACAACAAGGGTTGTACTATAACCCTCAACAAAATATTATTAATCCAAATATGATAGGAGCATATACACCTCCACCACCATCACCTCCACAATATCCTACACCACCCTTCACACCATACAACATCCCATCATATTAAAATCCCATTTACAACTCATCCTCCATCCCATAATACACCTCATATTCTCCTCCACCAAACCCACAAGATGATGTGGCATCACAACTCAAGGCGCTAACAAAACAAATGCAGGATATTCAAATGAGCAAGACAAAAAGTCCCATACACAACAAAATCTATGTCCATATCCATTCGATCAAAACATCGCAATAGTACATTTCCCTCCCGATTTTGAGGTCCCTAAATTTGATTAAATATAAAGGGAGAGGAAATCCTATGGATCACATCAAAGAATTCAATGTCATGTGTATGGAGGTCACCTACAGTGATTCCTACTTGATGCACCTCTTTTTGTGCAAAGTTTGATAGGCCCAACCATCGATTGGTTTTCATAGTTACCTCTAGGTATCAAAACCTTCTAAGAAATCATCAATAGATTCAAAGATCACTTATCCTTCAGTCTTGACATGGATGTAAGCTTAGAAGAGTTATACACACTCAAGCAAAATAAAGGAGAATCCTTGGCTAATTTCTTGCAAAGACAAAGACAAAGAGCTAGTAAGAGAAAGTGGCCCATTCTTGAAGAACAACAAGTAGGGAATATCATAGAAAATGTTGACACAGATTTATCCTTCCACTTGAAGATGCAATGTATCACCACTTATGATGAGATTTTCCCTAGGGCCCTCAACATCGAGTGAGCTCTAATCTCACAGGGAAACACACAAGTGTATAGAGACAATCGCCCATCCACTAGTTCTAACGATAAACCTCATTTTTGGGCCAAGAACAAAAATATTACTAGTGATGGTGTTGTTGATGCAAAGGTGGTCTTAACTGCTCCTAGGTAAGAAAACACCCAATCCATAAACACTCAACATGTTCCCCAAAGAACAAACAGTGCTCCTAAATGACAATTCTATGGAGGATATGTTTCAAAGAGGTTAATACATTCTAACCTTATCACACTCCCAGATTTCTCAAACTATTAAGAGCCACAAGTCAAACCTCGTAGACATAAAGATGATAATTTTTGTGAATTTCACCGATACAAAGGTCACAACACACAAAATTGTTTTAGACTCAAACATCTAATAGAAGATCTTATTGAACGAGGAGACATTGATGTTGATAAAAAAACTGGAAATGAAAATCTGAAAATTTACACAAACCCTATACCTAATCATACAAAAACAAAAGATTCAAGAAAGGCATCAAATTCAAAAAACATAAACCATGCTCATGACACCACGGTGTGACAAATTTATGATATTCATTCATCACAACATGAGCAATCAAACACATATCAAGATACTATTTTAGAAAAGAGTCCCATTCAATAGTATCTAGCAATATTTCATATTGTAATGACATCAAGTATGTATCAGATTGCAATATCTCTCCCACATATGGCTCAATGATTGGGCATGTCGAAGAAGTTCCAAATGAGCCAAAAATATCCCTTGTTACATCCATACTCATAAACTGTTGCAAAGAGTCTTTTACCGATGATATATCATCCACCCAAGGATCATGTCAAGAGGAGGCTCTTGATGATAATGAAAGTTACTCTGAATCAAGTCAAGATCAAGAACCCCTATCCCTAGAGTTTCACCAAGAGCTGAGGTACATCTTCCAAACAACTTGAAACTCTAAATATGTCCCCGATATCACCCTTGAGATGTTTCTTTGTGACGGACATATAAAATTTCTTCATCCAAAACAAGAGTCTCCCACTCTTGGTATTCCTACACAAGAGCAAGAAATGGTCAAGATTCTTGATTCTTATAGTGATTATGTATCATCAACATCTTTTGAATCAACGCCAACATCTTTTGAAGCAGTATCAATAGATAATGATGTCATAGAATTAGAGCAAACAGTTCATAATCCTAAATAGAAGGAACCCATAACAATATCATGTGTTCATGAAAAGTCATATTCAATGGCTATGGATTAGAGGATACATTATCAGAGCAAAGGATTAGGTATTGATAATACCTTCATAATGTTGGGTGCAATCTTGACAACAAAAAAATCAACATATGGGGCATGAAGGATCCTTGTGAGGAAAATTCTAATACTGCAAACCACAATCTAGTCATTTCATGAATCGTCATCCACCCATCATCTCATACTCAAATGGGGACCAACATAAAAGAAAGATTTCTATCAAAGCAAGGAGAAGATCATCAAAGAAAACAAAGCAGTAAAGCAAAGAGGACACGTCAAGTACAAATGGATACCAAATCAAAATAAAGAAAATAATCCCTCCAAATTTCCACCAGTCAAATAAATTATGGGGAAAAGTCCAAAGGGGAAATGTATCCATCAAAAGCGTCCTCAAATACAAAAGCAAGTTTCTCAAGCAAGGAACAAAGTATATCCAATGGTTGGTCCTAATTCCACTCAAAGCTCTGTTCCCACCCATCATTGCTCATCTTCCCAAGTTTGGAGAGTCAAAGGTTCCAAACCATCTACCAATCTATCTCATATTCCTTTACATATAACATCATACACTCCACTCATGATATCCAATTCTCACATTAAGCGTGTGTTGGTAGCTACCCTTCATCATAAGGATTCTGAAGGTACCATATCGCTATGTGCATACATAGGCAAAGTTAATTTTGGTATCCACAAGGCATATCAAAGTTCTTCAAAATTGCATCCAAGTGCTCGTATCTTAGCAAAGTAGCTTCTTCAAGTAGGGTATCGTTGGCACGTTATGACAGTGGCCTCTACATTACTACCACCAGGTGGTTCAACATGAGGGTAAAATTTTCAAAACAATCATTAAAAATCAAAAAATAAAAAAAAATCAAGAAAATAGTAAAAATAAAAATCGTCCTCTAGTGAAAACCACTACGGTGGCACTTTGGGCAAGTACTATGATGAAAACCTAGAAAACATGCATCATAAGTAGAATCAGGAATCTATATGATCCTTCTTAGATAGAAGCATCTCATCCTTATCATGATAAATCCAATGTTCCCTCCATCTGGATCCAATCTAGATTTATCCAAATATTCCCGTTTATCTTGATCTTGAAAAATATTCGACATATACTTCAACTCTACTCATGGAAAAATTTTAACAGGATCTTTACCATTTCATTCATGAAGTCCCATAGACCATATCTAGCATGATAAAACTCTGTTGAAACTCTTCGTGTATACATTACCTATCTTGGTTTGTTCATTAAACTATGAAGCATTGCTAGACACTGGGGGCAGGTTCTTTGACTCTTGTTTCCAAATAACTCTTGATCCATGTCTTATATCTCACAACGTGACATCGACATCATGATCTAGGTATCATTTACCTCAAAATATCATCGAAAAACCCAAAAAAATTCATAATACCTCACCAAAATCCAAAAACATCAAAATCTTGTATAACCAAAAATCTAAAAAACATCAAAATCCTATACAACTAAAATACAAAAACATTTGAAAAGTTGTAAAGTCAAAATCTAAAACATCCAAAACACATCAAAATCCCTAAAAAGGTCAAATATCAAAAATCCAAAAATAGTACCATCGAACTATGAGTCTCTGAGCTTGAACGTAGGCAGGCCATCATTGATGTGCCCTCGAGAACCCTAGGTCAGTCATTTAGGAGTCCATCATAATAAACTGACAATCCATCAACTGTTCATTTCTCATCACCAATAAGTCAAGTCAGTCAAACTATGTGGTCTTTGCGTGTATAAAGTAGGCAAGACTCATCTTTGAGAAGCCCTTGAGGCTCCTAGGATAGTCTTTTAGGTTAGAAAACTCCAAAATCCCCAAAACATTTGAAAACGTAGAAAAACACAAAAACATTTGAAAATTGAAAACTCAAAATATTGGAAAACCTTAAAAAATCTTAAACAACCTCAAATAATTGAAAAACCAAAACATTCACATAAACATTCCAAAAAACCCAAAAACAACCTCAAAACATTTTTAAAACATCAAAAATATTGAAATATTCTAGAAAATCCCAAAATCATCCATCCCATTTTGCTTTCACCTACAATAAACCTTCACCCATAATAAATCAAGCATCATCTTCAACCTTTGGTAAAACAAATAGAAAACAAGTGTTGCAAGTCATAAAGTGAACACTAATTGTCAAAATCTAAAGTCTAGATCATAGGTAAACATGTTAATCGAACCTTATATCAATGACCTTTCAAACAACCTATCAACCCGCCAACATCTGATAACATGTCCAAGGATGCATCCTTCCTACAATGGGAATTATCATTGGCAATCACTTTGGATATTTATCCTTGTGAATGGTGATCCTAGACTCGCACAAACACAAAGAACAAACACAAGATTAGTCCAATATGCAAGTTAGAAATAAAATTCCCCATAAGATTCATTTGAAATGCAAAGAACAAGAAATAACATGAAGAACACAAATAAAAGCTATCAAATCCTATTCAATGCTCAAACTCTTAATCCCATGGGGGAATTGGTGCTATTTTGATGTGGAAAATAGCCCTTTCCCAATTCCTTGCAAGCTTGAAGATGATCAATGGATGATGATTGATGCTCCTTGGTGAAATTTTTCCATAACCTAGCTATGAATTGATGAAAAACTATGAAAATGGATGAACTTGATTCAAAACATGAAGATAATGACTTTGCATATGTTGTGGATGAAAATGCCTAAGATCGTGGATCCAAAATTAGTAAAATAGCCTTCCATTTATAGAAGAGAGTGATGGAAGATGAGGCAAAATGGATGAATGTGGGATCAAACACCAACCAATAGCATAATGCCACTTGTCAACATGTGAGTGGACAAAGGTGTAGCACATTTGGATGAATGTGCACATTAATGCAATTAGGTGGAAATTCAATCTTGGAGAAGTGACAAGTTGGAGGGAGAGAAGAAATGAATTAAATGCCACTTGGCTTAAGAAAAGGACATGTAGGAGGCCTTTAATGCCTTGTTGGATGGACAAGTACTTTTGAGGGGAGAATTCAAACTTGGAGAATATTCCATCCTTGATGCCTTTTTGAATTAAAAAGGAAGATTTATTAATTAATTAAATTGATTTTCATGAGAAACTTGCAAAAACTAGAGGATTTGATGGATTAAGATTAGCATTAATTAGGATTTGATTAATTAAGATGA
Source organism: Sequoia sempervirens (assembly GCA_007258455.2). Taxonomy (NCBI): domain Eukaryota; kingdom Viridiplantae; phylum Streptophyta; class Pinopsida; order Cupressales; family Cupressaceae; genus Sequoia; species Sequoia sempervirens. The sequence continues at coordinate 26,424 of VDFB02280530.1, read as the reverse complement.
TAATTAGCTGATTTGACAATTTGATTTAGATTTTAGGATTTAAATAAATCGAAATGAGAGGAATAATGATTTAGACTTAATTAAATAAAGTTTGATTTATTTAATTAAAGAGGATGGTGTTAGATTTAAACCAAATAAAGATTAATTTATTTAATTTAAATGAGATGACTTTATAACTTAATTAAATAAAATGAATTATTTAATTAAAAGAGGGATATAATCAAACAAGATGATTTGTTTAATTAATAGAGGATAATGATTTAATCAAATAGAGAGATTTTTTTAATTAAAAGATGAAATATGATGAATTTAATTAAATAAGGGTTATTTAATTAAATGGTTAGTAAAGGAGTGATTCAGGATGAACTGGTGTTAGTAAATCAAGATCAAGTCCACGAGACCAATCTGTATATTTTATGTGTCTACAATCCTCAAAACACATTACACCTTTGGCAAGAGATATATATAACATTGATTGTTTATTTTTTATCTTTTCTTCTGATTTATCTTATTGACCCATTATGAGGACCCCTCAATGATGTCTAAACAATTTAGAGAGAAAGGAATGGGGCATCGATCATTATCTTTCGTTTGTTGTGCTTGTGGGTATTCTTATAAAATAATCTTGGTGCATACTTGCTAAGTTGTGTGTAGGGAGGTTGTTTGGAGTAGATTGTTGACTATTGCGTATGCTTTGGTCTGATATATTATTCTAGACTTCTAAACTATATTCCGACGAGGTTTCCACATGTCAAAGTGTGAACAAGAACTATCCTATCTGTTTGCAGCGTCAAAGTCCATCACATTAGATACAATGCTATCTTGGTTCTAATACCATGATGCATCATGTCTATGTGTTATATCAAAAATAAGGAATGACAAAGAGTCCCAATCCCAAATATGAGCAAATCATCACTCTCATCACCATTATCTAATAAAGTCTTGATGCATCATAGGCTTGTTGGACTTCTGAATCAATCTCAAAATCAATGGTCAAATCCATTCTTCTTATTCTTCTATCTTTACTAACATTTCAATACAAGTATCGAATTTGTGTGATATAGATTAAAATATACATGAGACTACCCATGGCCGATGATTGTTTATACATCATCAAATCTGTCTACATCAAACATTTGCACTTTCTAGTCCTCTTTGAGCTGAATTGATCTTAAATCTTTGTCGCGAGATCAACCCAAAATTCAAAAATTTTGCCCGATCTCTCAAGGGGGCAAGGTACCAAATTATTTTCCTTCCGCTGAGGCAACAACGGGGCATCCAAAAATTAAGAATTTTTAAAATTTTGATCCGAATAGCAATATCAATCTGAAAGCGTCAATCTTTGAACCAATGTAACATGTACCTCGCTTGAAAGAGGGAAAAAATGTAGACACTTAAAAATGTCCTGAATGATATCACACACTTGAATTTGATATACTAACACTGTTTCATCCTAAAACCCATAATATTTTTGCTTAATTGATTAAATTAGCCTAGCTATTTAATTAATTACATCATTTTCATCTATTAATCTGATTAATCTAAATAGGTTAATTCCTCCCCCTTTCATGCTAACCTTTCATCCTATTAAATTGGATAAATCAAAATATTTAATTTTAACAACCTAAATCCTCTCATTTAAATTAAATAATTCTAATTATTTAATTAAATGTCATTTTGACTCCTTTTCATTAAATAAGTTAATTATTTAATGAATATCCTAAATTCCCCTAATTTGCATAATTGAAACTTTATTTTAATTATCAAATTACTAATTAATTCTAATTCTCACACTTGCAAGGGAATATTCCTCCTTTGCACATTCCTCTAAAAGAGAATATTCTCATGGAATATTCCTTCACCCTTTGCACATTCAAATTTGGTTTTAATTAACTAAATGCTAATTTTCCTCCAAAAGGGAATATTCCTATGGAATATTCTCCCTCTTCACTCATTTGAAAAAAGGAATATTCTTCCTTGTAACAAACTTCCAACAAACTTCTTGTGCAAGTTTTGAAAGTGTGTTTTTTTGGATGATTGTGAGCCCTTGATGGGAATCCATGATCCATGCTTCCATTTTCCTTCCATCCTAACCATTGATTGATTCCTTCAATCTTGACCATCAGTTTCATTTTGCCTATTCTATAAATAGACCTTGCATCTATTGAATAGGGATCCATCTTTTAATGGTAAACTTATGTTTTTAAAATCACTCTCATTTTCATCCACATTCAACACATATTTAGCTTTTTTAGTTTAAATCTTGCATTATTAGCTTAGAGAATCAATTAATGGCTTCCATGGTAACTTAGTTTCGTCTATATAGTATATTTTGAAACTAGGGTTTTAATATTTTGAATTTGTAGATGGTCAAATTATCTTGATTGATATCGCACACTCGATCCTGATTCACTAACATTAGTTCTTCCTAAATCACTTCTTTACTAACCAATTAATTGAATAATCCTTATTTAATTAATTCATCAAGTTTTCTCTTTTAATTAAATAAATAAACTTTATTTGATTAAATCAGAATTCCTCTTTGATTAAATAAATCAATTTTATTTAATTAAATCCTAATGTTCCTCCTTTGATTAAATAAATCATTTTTTAAATTAAATCCTAAAGTCATCTCTTTTAATTGGATAAATCAACTTTATTTGATTAAAATCTAATTTTCATTTAATTGAATAAATCAAATCACACAATTAAATTACTAATGTTCAATATTCCTCCTTATTATTTTAAATAGATCTAAATCTAAATCGTTCGTCATATCACCATTCCATCTTGCTAATTAAACCCAAATTAACCCTAACTTAATCCTCAAATCCTCCGATTTTTACGCCGAATGATTGGAGTGGGCGATGGTGTGCGGTACTACAGCTAGGCACCGAGCCTCAGCTTGCGCTTGGCTCCTTTCTCTGTAGGCCGACTTTGCATGTTTCAACCGGGGACCTGGGTTTTATTTTTGGTCACTTTTGGGGCGATTTATTCTCGTGTGCTACTGTGCACGCTAAGTGGTTCCATTCGGGGTGTTTCCTCCTCATTCTATGCACCCTTTAGTCTGTGCTTGGTGCGTGCTTGGAGAAGGGCGTTTTTTGTTTTTCCTTTGTGTTGCTGTTCCTTGCATTGGTGCGCCCATTCTGGGCTCTTGCTCTGGATCTGGCCTGGTGAGCAGGGGGCGACGGGAGCTCTCATTTTGTTGATTTAAATGGCTGCTCACGTGGCTTTAGACATGGCGGGTCTTGATTCAGCTCCGGCTGGGGGGGACGCTGGAAATCCTTCTCAACACTCTTCTGGTTCTGGTGGGGTTCGAAATGGTGCCCTTAAACTGCATAAGGTGAATGGATGTTTGGAGCGGACTCTAGAACGACCAGTTTTAGTAGTACAATCAGAATCGGTAGCTGAAGATATCGAATACTATTGCAACCATGTTTTGATTTGTAAGTTTTTGGGGATGAGGGTTTCTCTCGCTTTTCTTGATAATTGGATTCGTAAGACGTGGAACCCGGAAGGTGATTTTGATATTCTAATGGCTGCAAATAACTTCTTTATGGTAGATTTCTCGTGTGTTTCTGATCGAAACAGGGCTTTTGAAGGTGGTCCGTACTTCTATAATCAGGTGGGTCTTTTCATCAAACCATGGCATGCTGGTTTTAACTCGGCAGAGGAATTACCTTCTAGGGTCCCAGTTTGGGTTCGCCTACCTCGGCTACCTCTAGAATGTTGGAGAAGTGATATACTTCAGTCGATTGCGTTGTTGCTAGGAAGACCTATTGGTCCTTCTCAACAGACTCTGAATAAGAGAATTTTTTCTTATGCTAGGGTTTGTGTCGAAATTGATTTGAGTAAGCCGTTGCCAGATTCTATTGATATGACTGTTGGACCCTGCTCCTGGACTCAACCGTTAGACTACGAGATGCTACCTTTCAGGTGTAGAGTATGCCATGAATATGGGCATCTTCAACGGAGGTGTCCCCGTGCTTCAGGTGCTTTTGGTACAAGTAATGCTTCTTCTCAGCCCTCTTTGAATGCAGACAAGGGTAAAGCTCCCATGTAGGGAGGGGGAGCTGATAAGGAGGGATTTATCCCAGTTAAACCTCAGAATCGTAATCGAGGCCAAAAGAGATCATTTAAAGATAGGCAAGAGGAAGAGACTCTCAACAGGTTTGAGGTTCTTGAAGATTTAGTTCAAGAGGAGGGTTTTCAAGAAGTTCTACAGAGATCAATGAATTCTTTAGATGTGGAGGTGCCTGGAGTTCAGTCTTCTAGGCCTCCAAGTTTGATTCAGTCTGGAGTACAGGGTGCTCAGATAGCTACGGTTGAATCTTCTCCAGACCTTGCTTTGGCTACGTCTGATTTGGTGATGGAGGCAGCTGGTGGGCCTACTGACATTAGTGGGGCTCGCCCTAAGATGCAAGGTGCTCTTGATCTAGGTAAATAGAAGACTCACTCTCTTGGTTTAGGTCTGCATCAAAAAAATTTCAAGAAAGGGGCTCTTGAGAAACCTCTTAAGGTGGGTAGGAAGAAGGATCAGGAAAAAGTCAAGCTAGCTGGTGAGACGCTGGTAGAGTCAGGTTCGGTGAAGACTATTGACACTCACTTCTCCTAGCCTCCTCGATGATTGTGCTTTCTTGGAATGTGTGGGGTATGAATAGCATCCCTAGACAAAAGGCTATTCGAGATTTGATTTGGTCTCATTCTCTTGATGTGGTTTTCTTACAGGAAACTAAATTGTCTATTGACAGTATGTTGGTTGTGGCTTCTAAGGTTTGGGGCCGAGGTCAGTGCCAATGTGTTGGGGCTTCTGGTAATTTTGGTGGGGTGGCTTGTTTGTGGGACCCACGCAGAGTCAATCCTATTTGGTGGTTCTCTTGTAGAGGCTCGATTTCTTGTGTTGCTTCTCATCTTGAGTCAGGGGAGAGAGTTCTCTTCTTGAACTTGTATGCACCGACTGACTTTCAGGGTAAGGTTTTGTTGTGGGATCATGTGCGATATGTGAGGTCTTTGGATCCATACCTTCCTTGGATTCTTGCTAGGGATCTTAATGCCGTCACATCTTTAGAGGAGAAGAGGGGTGGTAATGTCTGTTTGGATTCTGCTTCGACTCTCCTGAAGGATAATATTGCACTCTTGAACCTGGTTGACATCAAGCCAGGTAATGACATCAAGCCAGGTAATGGGTTATTTACCTGGAGTAATAGAAGATGTGGGGAAGCAGCAATTTCTGAAAGATTGGATAGATTCTTGGTTTCTAGTTTTTGGTTGGGGGACAGGTGGGTGACTAGCTCTGAAATTTTGGATGGTAGGGGTTCTGATCATTGGCCAATCAAACTTACTGCTGCTTTACCCCGACAAGGTACAAACCAGTCTTTTAAGTTTCAGCTTATGTGGCTCAGGGATGATTCTCTTCATGACTTAGTTCCTAGATGGTGGAGCCTTGGGAAGCCGCCACATGGGACTGCTATGTACTCCTTCTCGAAGCAACTCCAGTTTGTGAAGTACAAGTTGAAGCGTTGGAACAGGCAGCACTTTGGTAATCTCTTCCAAGAAAAGAAAAATGCTCAGTCTCAATTGGATTCAATTACCCGGCAGATTCAAGATCTAGGTTTCACAGAGGAACTTGGATTGCTTGAAGCTGCGGCGGTGAAGGAGGTGGAAGAATGGAACTTAAGGGAGGAGATCTTTTGGAAACAGAAATCCAGAATTGAGTGGCTCCAGGCTGGTGACAGGAACACTTCTTTCTTCCACAACTCTGTGAAGGATAGAAAGCAAGGTAATGTTATCTCCTCTTTAGTGTCAGAGAATGGTGAGATTTTTTCATCGTCTGCTTCTATTTCTGCTGAGGCTATCCTGTTTCTTCTCTGCGTTGTTGTCTGAGGACTCCCCTCCTGCGGAGGAGGATGAAGCCTTGATCTTGGGTAGTATACCGAATTTGGTCTCTAGAGAAATGAATGAATCCTTGCTCCGCCCTATCCCTTTATCTGAGCTTGAAGCGGTCGTTTTTCAGATGAAAAGAGGAAAAGCCCCAGGGCCAGATGGGTTTCCGGCTAAATTCTTTCAAGAGTTTTGGGAAGTGATTAAATTGGACCTTCTGGCGGTTGTTCAAGAATCTCTATTGAACAAACAAATGTTGAGATCTATGAATGCTACTTTTTTAACCCTCATACCAAAGAAGGTGGGGGCTAATGCTTTGGATAATTTTAGGCCCATTGCTTTGTGTAATGTGGTGTTTAAAATTATTTCAAAGCTAATTGCTGAGCAGTTGAAACCTTGGTTAGGCAGACTTATCTCTGAAGAGCAAGGGGGTTTTGTTGCTGGTAGACAAATTTTGGATGGTGTCATTATTGCTGCCGAGACCATTCATTCTATGGCGAATTCTAAAGAGAAAGCCATGTTCATCAAGTTGGACATGGCTAAAGCTTATGATCATGTTAAATGGGCCTTCTTGTTCAAGCTTCTGGAAGCTTTTGGTTTTAATGGTGATTGGATTGAGTGGGTCAGGAGTTGTGTCACTTCTTCTTCCTTCTCAGTGTTGGTTAATGGTGTACCCTCTAAGTTGTTCAAAGCTTCTAGGGGGCTCAGACAAGGAGATCCCTTGTCTCCCTATCTATTTATTTTGCTTGCGGAAGGCCTAGGGAGGTTTATAAGATCTCGCGTGGAGAGTGGCTTGATACAGGGGTGGAGTTGGGGAAATAACATTCCCTCCCAGTCTCATCTGCAGTTTGTGGATGATACTGCTCTCATGGGCCGTGCCAAAGTTGAGGAAGCTGCCAGATGGCGTAGCACTCTTGATTGTTACTTGGCTGCTTTAGGACAACGAATCAATGAAGGGAAGTCCTTTATTTATTTCTTTAATACTCCAAAGATTATTCAAAGGAGGATCGCTGGTATCCTCTATTTTCAGATTGGTACTCTCCCTTTTGTTTATCTTGGCATCCCGCTTGCAGTTCGTTCGCTTCCTAAATTGTTTTGGAAGGGGATTATGGACAAGTTTCAGAATCTGGTCAGCCATTGGACTTGCAGGTGGCTCTCTTCTGCTGGTAGAGTGACTTTGCTAAAGTTTGTGGTTCAAGCTCTTCCTATATACAGATCTTTTGTTCTCTCGGCACCTTCTAGTTTTATCAAAGATTTTGAAAAATTGTCTAGGCAATTCCTTTGGACTGGCAATCTTCTGCATAGAAAGTGGAGCTTGATTAAATGGGATGTCATTTGTAGACCGAAGCAGGAAGGCGGGTTGGGGCTTCGTAGGACTGACTTGAATGGGCAAGCTCTTGCTACGAAACTTTATTGGCAGTGGTGTTCTTAGAAAAATCAGTTGTGGGCAAGAATTCTTACCTCAAAGTATCTTGGTGAGGTTGAGAGTGTTGATGTGGCTCACTTTAGCCTAGAAGGGAAGGGTTCTATGATTTGGTGCACTCTTAAAAGGGGTGCCAAGTTGATCAAGCAGGGGTTGTTTTGGATTTGTAATGAGGGTAAGGAAGCTCTTTTTTGGCATGATTCTTGGGATGGATATCCTCCCATTTTGGCTTCTCATCCTCATTTGCAAAATTTGTGTCATCACTTCAGAGATGCTGGTTTGTGCCACGTGGCTGATTTTAAAACCCATCAAACTTTGGGGCAGGCAACTGTTTCCAGGTGGAAGGACCCAAGGGAATGGCCTCCCAGTGTCTCTGTTGAGGACCGTCAGGAGCTTGCAGGGATTTTGTCTAGACGTACTTGCAGTTCCCTCTCTGGCCGTGATGTGTTGGCTTGGGACTCTGATCCAAAAGGAAGATTCTCTATTGCTTCAGGGTATGCTATCCTTGATAAACAATTGTTTGGGAGTACTGAGATCTCTTGGTGGAAGAAGGTTTGGAATAAGTTTGCTTGGCCTAAATGCAATTTCTTCTCTTGGTTAGTGGTGCAAGGAAAATGTCTTACCTAGGAAAATCTCTGCAAGCGTGGTTTCCAGGGACCTTCTATGTGTGTTATGTGTGCTAGACATGAAGAGTGTATCTCTCATCTTTTCTTTCAATGCTCCTTTGCGAAAGCCATTTGGCACTTTTGGTGGAACTTGTGGCATATGCCGTGTAGACATGTTTCTTCTTTGAAGGAATTTTGGGAAAGTCAAGGGTCTCCTTCGATTAAGACTTCTTTTCTTTTAATTGCATGGGTTATTGGCCCTAGTCTAATAATTTGGCATATTTGGTTGGAACGCAATCGAAGGATTTTTTTGGATAGAAAGATGCTGATTGGTCAACTTTGGTTGAGAATTTTGGGGGGTCTTCAGGAAACTTTGACAGCTAAGTGTGATTTGTCTGTTCCTGTGGATCCTGGTGATTTTGGAGTTGTTAGTGCTTTGGGGCTATCCCTAGGGGGAAAGGAATTACGAGGACTGTTCGCCATGGGCACGGGAGGGAGAAGGTTAGTCGGGCTGGTCACTGGTGTCCCCCTGCTCTGGGGGAGTTGAAAATTAATATTGATGGTTCTTCTAGAGGAAATCCTGGGCATGCTGGTGTTGGTGGCATTGGTAGAGATGGCTCAGGAGTCGTGGTATTTTTCTTCTCTATTTATAGAGTTTAGCATACTAATAACCTCATGGCGGCCACTGCCATTCTCCTGGCTTTGGAACAGGCTTGTGCTCTGGGATGGAGAAGGATTGTTTGTGAATCTAATTCTCAGGTTGTTATTGACCTTATAAATAAGAGGCAGTTTGAGGAAGTGAATTGGCAGTTGGCTGTGGTGGTCAAGCAAATTGTTGCTTTGGGCAGTACCTTAGACTCTGTTGTTTTTTGTCATGTCCCTCGGGAGTGGAATAAGGTGGCTGATGGCTTGGCTAGGTGGGCTTCTGAGCAGATGGGGACTTGGAATGTGGCAGATTGGGACAACCTCCCTGAAGATTTGGCTTTGGTTCTTGAAGAATTGGTTATGGAAGATATGAGGTGCTACTTAGGTGTTTCTTAATTTGGTGTTGTTTGGCACTTTGTTGGGAGTTTTCTTCTCCTTTGTAATGCTTTTCTGATTCAATAAAAATTTTACCCTCTTTAAAAAAAAAAAAAGAATAGCGCATATAGGTTCTGTTTTCGCGCATCTGGGTAACAGAGCGGCACATTTGTATTATGTTTTAGTGCATTTAGGTAACAAAGTTGCGCATATGGTCTCTGATTCTACGCATCTGGGGGACAGAGTTTCACATCTGAATTGTAACCGAGATTCTGAGTTTGACGCCTTCCGCAGATAGAATTTCTTTCATTTTTCTTGTTGGGTTTTAAAAATAATCAATCTAGGGTAGCCACCACACCTTTATCATGCAGTTAAAACGAACCCCATGTCTGTTGCGAAGCAAAATCTTCACTTAGAATAAATCACTTTTGATTTTGGTGCATATAAAATGAACTTGTCTACTCTTCTTGACTATGCTTGAAAGTGGTAGGTGATTATGCTCTCACCCTGTGCAAACTAGGTGATCAAAAAACCAAACCCACTTTTCCCTGTGTAACCCTGATTTGATAATCGAAATATCCTCTCCCCTTGCGCACTTGTGCGATCCTGGGTGCAAGAGAAACGGTTATTGAATCTAGAAATTGGGCCTGCCTTAAGGGAAAAAGTACTCACCTTAAGGGACGACTCAAACCGGTAACGGAGCTAAGGCCAAGCTACCCCCGACCGGTATATAAATATAAATCTTAAGGGAAAACCTAAGGTTGCTTGTGCGGATGTGTCATACGGATGGAGTAGTACTCCCTTAAACCCTGTTGAGCTTAACCTCTTCAGGCTGGAGTGCCACCTTAAAGGTGATTAATCTCTTGCCCCATGTATGGCCACTCGAACGGGGGTCCCGAACTAAAAACCATTGTTTAGAAAGCCAAAAACCTTTTATCTACTAGTCCAGCACCGGTCGGTGTGAAGCCTTCCACACTTTCACAGTCAATAGTAGAGGTGATCAGCTCGCCATGGGAGTTTCATGGGGTTGGAAGCTTGGTTGGCCTGAGAAGAGAGTGCACTGTAAGGGGGAGCCCGTGCAGCCAAGCTTCTGGATTCACACGCTATTGATATGCGGTTGGGGAAACCCACATGAAGTCTAGCGGATATTGTCCTGGCCTAACCTAGGTTGTGCTTGCCTTATTCTGTGCTTGCTTACAAATCAACTTAAATTAGATTGTTTGTTGTGCTTTCAAAAAAATTAATTCAGATAAAGGATCATCCAAAAACCAACATGAAAAATTTTAGCTGAAACTGGTCAAAACTGTCTCTAGAAAACTATTTTAGCGCATCTAGGGAAAACTATAGCGCATTTAAACTCTGTTCTGGCGCATCTGTGTTCTGTTTCGGTGCATTTAGGGTATTCTATTGCGCATATGTGCTCTATTTCTATGCATCTGAGGTATTCTGCAGCGCATTTGACTCTTTATCTAGCGCATTTACCTTTTTCTGCAGCGCATTTATGAAACAGAATAGCGCTTTTAGGTTTCTATCATAGACCCAAATTTTTGAGATTTTACTCCCATGTTGAGAAAGTGGAAATCAACAAAGTTCACCAAGAAATCAGTTTTCCATAGGATCAAGAAGCCCAAAACAAACTTAAGTTACAAAAAGACTTTAGATTGCAGAGAATTCCTGTATAAGAGTCGAGACATCTTGCTTCATTATCGCACATTCCTCCATAGATACCAAGACTACATTAGGGGATTCACTGACGATTATGCTATAGAACCTTTGGCTACCCAAGCTTATTATCAAAGATTAGCATTGTCTCAACGTCACAATCTTAATCAACCTCTTGAGTTTGAGAATATACCACAACCTTCAATTGAATATTCAACGCGTCCTAATCAAATCCTTTAGTGACCTTTGATCATATCCGAGGATTTCTTACATATGCCTATTTTTACAAGATCTCAACACAACAAGCCAGGAGAAACATCTCAACAAGAAACTTCCACACACAACATTCAAGAAAAAGGTGAACGTGATAGTCCTCTTTTTAGTGTGAGTCACAATCCCCTTTTCAGTGACAACAATATGGCTGATAGAGAGGAAAATTTGTTACTTAAGAAGAAAAACCTGAACAAAACTCCTGTAGATAGTGATGATGAGCAAGAGGAAGAACTTCAACTTAAAGAGGCAGAACAGAATCCCAAGTTTCTTAAAATCCTTGAACAGATTATACAACGTGACAAAGAGAAGTACTTTCTTTTCTTAGCAGATCAAGGAGCTAAATTGCCTAAAGACTTTGATACTGAGAAATTAAAAACCACAGAAGAAGAGCCATCCCTATCTAAATTTGCCTCCTTAGAAAAAGAGTTTAGAGAAATGCAGGGAACACTCAAAGAATTACGAGGAGGAAACACAACCAAGAAATACACTTTGGATGACATATGTCCTTATCCTTTTGATAGAAGTCTCAACATGATTCCATTTCCTAAACACTGTGAAATTCCCAAATTTGATCATTATAATGGGAAATCAGACCCAGTTGACCATGTTAGAGACTTTCAAAACATGAAATTGGAATTTTCCCACGAGGATACATATTTATTGCGATTATTTCCTCGAAGCCTTGGAGTCAACTCTATGGAATGGTTATCTAAGATTACACCTCCTGTTCGAACATTTGAGGAATTGATCAATTTTTTCATAACACAATACGCCTACAACATCCAACACCAGATCACCATGATTGATCTATGCAAAGTTGCGCAAAAACCCGGTGAATCTTTCATTACCTTTCTTCAAAGATGGAGGACAATGTTCGCTAGGTACCCACGACCTGTTCCTGAAAAGGAGAAAATGGTTACTTTCATCAATAGCCTCAACTCAGAAATGAGCTATCATTTAAATCTACATTGTCCACCTTCCTTTGAGAAATTGATTGAGGATGCCATCACCATCAAAAGTGCTTTGGTCAAAAGAGGGACAATAAAACTTGATAGGGACAACCCTAGCTCATCTAACCATTACAACAATCAAGACAAGTCAAAATTTTGGACCCGCAACAAGAACGTTGTAAACGATGGTGTTGTAGATGCAAATCATATCACGACTAGGCCATTTGTCCTGAGCACTCCTCGTAACAATAATTACAACAATGTCAATTCAGTCACGAATCTAGCAAACAATCATCCCCCTTCAACAAACAACAATCAGGGGACTGCCAACAACCAAAACTACCAGGGAAACAACAACAACAACACTTTAGGGAATACCTCAAACACGAAACCACAATGCTTTCCATTCTTCTCCAATAGAAGAACTTTCACTCCACTAGGACAATCCTTAGAATCGGCTTTCAAAGAGGTTATGCAAAAGAATGTCCTTATGTTACCACCGCAACGTAATTATGAACCTAGTGTAAAACCTCCATCATGGAATGAGGCCTATTTTTGTGACTACCATAGGTGCAGAGGTCATCACACAAACAACTGTCAAGGTTTGAAACATGCTATTCAGGATCTAATTGACAAGGGCATTATCACAGTAGAAGGACAACAGAAATCTAACGAAGATCACCAAGCATTTCAAAATACTCTACCAAATTATCAAAAGGGAGAGTTTTCTGACAAAAATGTGAACCAAATTGATGACAATGTAATCCGTCATCTCTATACAGACAATGAGCGAGTCAATGTTATAAAAATCAAAGAGAAAGTGGACAATGAACAAGTGAATGTCACAACGAGAGCCCAAGCTAAAGTTGTCTTGAAGGGTACCTCTTCAAAATCTACTAAGACCTTCCCTCAACATCAATATGACTTAGTTAACCACCTTCGAAAAACTCCGGCTCAAATCTCCATTTTAGAACTCCTGAAGATTTCCCCTGCACACAAGGAAATTTTAGAAAAAGCCCTTTTTGAGACGACTGTCTCCACATATTTGGATGTGAACCGATTTCAAGCCATGGTAGGACATTTTTCCTCACCCACATGCCTTTCATTCTCAGACAAAGATGATGTTTCCCTTACTCATCCCCACAATTCATCATTATACTTAGAGGTCATGATCCATAAATTCCATGTTAAACATGTTCTAATAGATGGAGGGGCTGGTCTAAATATATGTACCTTGAAGGTGGTTCAAGCATTAGGATTTGCCGAAGACTCCATTGAACCTAGAAGGAAGATTACCATAAAAGCCTATGATGATGAGGAAAGAATGTCTAAAGGTCTAATCATGCTACCAATCAGAGTGGGACCTGTTATCAAAAATACCTTTTGTCAAGTTTTAGATCAAGATCTTGCATACAACATCTTGTTGGGTCGTCCTTGGATCCATGAAATGCAAGCTATTCTGTCCACTTACCATCAATGTCTTAAGTTTCCATATGATGGATAGGAAATCACTATACCAGCTGATAATTCAAACACCCAAACTTGTGCTAATGTCAAAGCTCATCAGGATACTTTGGTTCCAAATAATTGAGAAGCACTTGCTAATACTTCTCCTAAGCATGATACACAAATCAGTCAATTAACCAAAAACTTTGACAAGAAACTGTAGTTCAAGGAAAGTGGAGTTGGGGAATATTCCCTTTGTCTTGCTAATCTACCTACATCTCCTAGATCACATGGAAAGCTTTCTATTACACAACAACATATATCAGCAGCATCAACATCAGCACAAACAAAAACAGAGCCCACTACCAAGTTCAATGGACAGTTTATCAAAGAAAATTTTCCCATGGGAGATCCTAAGGATACAGCAATTCTGGATTGGCTCTATAAGGATGAAGAGGAAGCAGTTCTAAATGCCACCTTACCAACAGATCAATATAGGAAAGGATATTCCATCATGCAAAAGATGGGATATGACAATGGTCCTCTTGGAAAAATAAAAGAAGGCGTAGTTGAGCCTATCCATCTCCCAGGGCTTGCTGCATATGACAAAACTGGAATAGGCTATGATGCTACCCAATCTAAACAATCACAAGGTAATGTTTTTACACTACAAGAAGGTTCTGATAAGAAAGAGACATGTTTGGCATCAATCCTAAATTGCATAGAAAATAACTCTGACACAGATTCTGTTGAATATGAATGGGATAGAATCCATGATGACAAATTTTGGAGAGACACAGAGGTAGATGTCATACACAAGTATACGCCCGCTTTAATCAAAGGAGAAGGTTAAGGGTCCCAACCACAAGAATCTGAACCACAAAGCAACTATGAGTCTAGTGATACTAAGTCGGATTTTAACGAACAAGACTATCAGGAGAATAGTACCATCCTTGACCTACCTCATACCTCGGATCCTACCGATAACTCTGTCTTGACCCTAACCATCACCGATTTCACACGACCAGATGACGTCCTACCATTAATCCATCCTGATCTCATTGACTGGGATCTAACTGAACCTATTGATATACCTATTTTTCCAAATGATGAAGCTCTCATAAACTTCCTTTCCGTAGAAAATGTAAATGATTGTTCCACTGGTGATTTTAGGTATGAAGTCTTTAATCAGGAGAGTGTCAAGTCTCCTAGGTGCAAAAATAAAAATAAAGAAAAATGATCTAGTGGTGAAAACCAGAATCTGGCAGTACTAGATCAAGCAAAAGATAAAATAAAGAGCATATCAGATGGTGAAAACCTTTTTGAGGCACCACCTGATGGGACTCTTGACACTCTCCCAGAGCACTATCATGAGCGATCATCCATCTTGACTGAGCCTACAAAGGAAATAAACATTGCAACTACAGATAATCCAAGGATTCTACAGGTAGCTGAATCAATGACAGATAAATAAATTCCAGAGTTCATGAAATTTCTCAAGGAAAATCAAGTCAATTTTGCATGGTCATATACAGACATGCCAGGTCTCGATCCTGATCTCATAATGCATCATTTATCTATCAAACCAGGAGCCAAACCAGTAAAACAAAAACTCAGAAAGATGAATCCTCATGTTGCACTATTGGTTAAAGAAGAACTCAAGAAGCTCCTAGATGCGGGTTTTATAAGATCAATTGCCTATGCAGAATGGATCTCCAATATTGTACCAGTAGCAAAACCAGAAAAACGTGTAAGAGTATGCACTGATTTCAGAGATCTAAACAAAGCTTGCCCAAAGGATGACTTTCCGCTTCCAAGTATTGACACTATAGTTGATTTAACAGCTGGTCATGCCATGTACTCATTAATGGATGGTTTCTCTGGTTACAACCAAATCAAGATTGCACCAGAAGACCAAGAGAAAATAGCTTTCACTTGCCCGTGGGGAACATATTGTTGGAATGTCATGCCTTTCGGCTTAAAGAATGCTAGAGCTACTTATCAAAGAGCTATGACTATGATCTTTCACGACATGATGCACACATTCATGGAAGATTATGTAGATGACATATTGGCAAAATCACACACCAGAGAAGGACACTTGGAGATACTGTCAAAAATATTTACCAGATTGGAGAAATTCAAAGTTTGCCTAAACCCTAAGAAATGTGTTTTTGGGGTCACATCCGGAAAGCTGCTAGGATATATTGTTTCAGAAAAGGGAATTGAAGTAGATCCTGCTAAAGTTTGAGCAATCATGGAGATGCCTCCCCCAAAGAACATCAGTCAATTAAGATCATTACAAGGACGACTTCAGTCTATCAGAAGATTCATTGCACAATTGGCTAACAAAAGTCTACCATTCACACATCTCCTACATAAGAATGTTCCTTTTAGATGGGATGACAAATGTGAAATGGCATTTCAACAAATCAAGCAGTACCTGATGAATCCACCAGTTCTTGTACCACCAAACCACCAAATACAGACAAACCATTGATTCTGTATATTGCTGCAACCGAGACATCTTTGGGAGCATTATTAGCTCAAGAAAACCATGAAGGGAAAGAACGTGCAATCTATTACATTAGCAGAACACTGACAAGTCATGAGCTTAATTACACTTTCATTGAGAAGGCTTGTTTAGCAGTCATCTTTTCTTCACAGAAATTATGACATTACATGCTAACTCATCCAATTAATCTTGTTTCAAAAATTGATCCACTCAAGTATCTACTAAGCAAAGCATCACTAACAGGGAGGTTAGCAAAATGGGTCATGATTTTGAGTGAGTTTGACATCCACTATGTTGATCGCAAAGCAATTAAAGGACAAGTTATTGCGGATCAACTAGCAGACGCTCCTCTCCTAATGGAGCACCCCTTACACATTGAGTTTCCAGATGCTGATGTTTTCACAGCAGACTCTAAGCAGCTATGGTCCTTATACTTCGATGGTTCTTTTACTCAACATGGATCGGGGGCAGGCATTCTCTTCATCACCCCTCAAGGACATACCATTCCTTGGTCATATAGGCTAATGTTTCCATGCACCAATAACATAGCCGAATACAAAGCACTAATCACTGGACTGAAAATAGCATTGGAATGGAGGATTACGGAGCTACAAGTTTATGGTGACTCACAACTAGTTATCAATCAAATCAATGATGATTATCAGACTAAAGATGACAAGTTGTTGCCATATAAGAAGATGATTGATGACTTCAAGAAGTACTTTGTGGACATTCAGTTCACACAAATTCCAAGGATTGACAACAAAGCGGCTGACGCTATGGCTACGATCGCCTCATTGATACAACTCCCAGAAAAACAGACTCGCTATGAATTTCTAGTGGAACAATTATTTACACCTGCCTATGACACACCTGAAAGCCAAATTATCTGCCACCTGGTAGGATCCGATTCACCCTGGTATGGTAAGATTTATGCATACCTAAAAGATGATATTTTACCACTTGACTTATCCTGCAACCAAAAACGTAACTTTATCCGACAATCCTCTCGATATACCCTTATTGTTGATACCCTTTATCACCATGGTCTTGATGGTACTTTACTTCGATGTCTTGAATGTGACGAATCCGACAAAGCTTTACAAGAAGTTCATGGGGGCATTTGTGGTACTCATTCGAGTGGACTAACCTTATCCAAGAAATTGATTCGAATGGGTTACTACTGGCCTACAATGGAAAGGGAATCATTCACTTTCGTTAAAACATGCTCAAAATGTTAGA
Source organism: Sequoia sempervirens (assembly GCA_007258455.2). NCBI lineage: Eukaryota > Viridiplantae > Streptophyta > Pinopsida > Cupressales > Cupressaceae > Sequoia > Sequoia sempervirens. The sequence continues at coordinate 9,408 of VDFB02280530.1, read as the reverse complement.
TTCATGGGAATCTTATTCATGCTCCTGCATAAGAACTTCACTCATTCACACCAACCTGGCCATTCTCTCAATGGGGGTTAGATCTAGTGGGCAAAATTCATCCTTCTTCTTCAAATGGGCATAAGTTCATTATCACAGCAACTGAATATTTCACTAAGTGGATTGAGGCAGTACCCCTCTCTAAAGTCACTAGAAAACAAATCTCATCCTTCATACTCAACTACATTATTTGTTGATATGGTATTCCTAATGCCATTATTATAGATAATGGTCACCCTTTCAAAAATCAGGATGTTGATGAACTTTGTGAAAGATTCCATATTCAGCACAGATATTCCATGCCTTACTATCCTCAAGGGAATGGCCAAGCAGAGGCCTCAAACAAGACTATAGTAAAGATCTTGAAGAAGACTGTCAATGACTCAGGGAAGGATTGGCATGTTCAACTCAATCCCGCCTTGTGGGCTTATAGAACTAGTGTCCGAATGCCGACAGGAGCGACACCTTTTTCCCTCATCTATGGAGCAGAAGCCATATTGCCTTTAGAGGTAGAAATACCTTCATTAAGAGTATCACTAAAAGGTCTCATAACAGATGAGGAATATAGAGTTTCCCGACTCCAAGAGTTAGAACTTTTAGATGAAAAGAGACAGAGAGCAGCAGACCATTTGAAAGCGTACCAATAGATGATGTCTCACAGCTATAATCATAAAGTAAAGCCACGTACCTTTCAGGTGGGTGATCTAGTTCTGAAAGAGAACCCACGCAATCAACAAGACAGAGAAAAGAAGGGAAAGTTTGAACCAAATTGGTTAGGCCCCTATGTGGTTATTGCAGTCTATAGTTCAAGAGCATACAAGTTATCAACGCCAGAAGGAGACCTATTTGATGAACCCATCAACAGTATACATCTTAAGAAGTACTATGTTTAAGTCAGAAAAAGTCTTGAAGAAATCCAAAAAAAAATAGCAGAAAAAGTCCTGAGGAAATCCAAAAATAGCAGAAAAAGTCCTAAAGAAATCCAAAAAAATAGCAGAAAAAGTCCTGAAAAAATCCAAAAACAGCAGAAAAGGTCCTGAAAATAAATAAATAAATAAATAAATAGTAGAAAAGGTCCTGAAGAAATCCAAAAACAGCAGAAAAAAGTCCTGAAGAAATACAAAAAAATCAAAAGAGAATGTCATAGGGTGAAAACCTAGCAAACAGGCAGTCTATTGACAGCAAAATACAAAAAAATCAAAAGAGAATGTCATAGGGTGAAAACTTGGCAAACAGGCAGTCTATTGACAGCAAAATACAAAAAAAATCAAAAAGAAATCAGAAAAATGCAATAAACACAGATAGTGAAAATCTAGCAAACAGACGCTATCTGTACCTCTCCATTTATTAGTTCCTGTTTTGCACTTTGTCTTTTCAAAGCTTCCCTTTTTCTGCATCTTTTTCACATCTTAGGGTCACTAATCGCATCATCTTGCCACCATTTTCCTAGAGGGTTAAAACATCTTACCATGGCTTGATCATTTGTACATATTCCTTTCCGCAAGTTGTGTCAATAAACGGGGAAAAACTCAACTGGGGGCACTTAACTTTCAGAGCATACCAAAACAGCTAGACCATGACATAGGATCTGATCATGCAAACAAACAACAAACTCACGCAACAACTTTATCTGATCATGACACACTTTTCAGCAAGATATCATATCATTGTCTATTGGATGATCCAAATATCTGAATAATGTATGAAATAACAGTATTACATGTTTGACCAAAAGTTGTTTGATTTTCGATATCATTACTCCGGAGCACACTCAATGATGTACTGAACTAGAGTTGCAAGGAACGAGAATGATTTTTCTTTTGTCTGCTGTCTGGAGGTTAGCAGTCAATCTGATGCAAATATGTCACAGGACATGACAACCAAAGCAATATCATCGATGACAGTTCCACATTTGCATCAGAACGGTGGTTAATCTTTGTCTGTTTCTGCAAGAAATGCTCAGGTCATCTCGGTTCACTTATACCCCGATGCTTGTGTTTGCTTGCTATATCAAAATTCATGAAAGTTGTACTCTGGTCATCATTGGCACTAATTTCCCCTCTGATGCTTGTACATACTTCCAACATTTCAAAATGTTCTATGATGATTCAAGAAGGCTTCTAACAGGCTCAACAAACTAGTTAGTTTCATATAGTTGCATATTCATTAGATCATTGCATATATCTGCATATTGGATTCACATCAGTATTTTGCAAGGCTGAATGAATGCATTAACGGTTGTCCTATAGTTTTGAGTCTTTGTGGAGGACATTTGGACATTTGATTCATTGCATCCATTCATGGTTCATTTATCATTTTATCATTCATTCTCATTTTATCATTCATTTTATTATATTTATCTTTATCATTCCCATATCATTTATTATTCATTATCATTCTCATTATCATCATCCTTCTCACATATCATTTCATGTATCATTATCATTTATCATTTTACCATTTAATCATTTCATCATTGTCATTATCATCTTTTCATTATTCATTTATCATCATATCGTTCATTTACCATTAACATTTATCCTCATTCATTTATCATCTTCATCAAAACCATTGCAACCAATCCACTCAATCACAATCATTCCAATCACATCAATTCTTCTATTCAATTCATCACATCCTATCATCCAATCAATCATCATATCATTACAAACAGTTTCTTCAAATCAATCAAATCATCTTCAATCATTCCGAGCAATAATCCAAATGCAAGTCAATCCTTAATCCATACCAATCAAGTCGATCAATCTTGTCAAATTATCCAATCACATCCTTTGGTCTTGACCCTAATCTTGTCGTAAACCAAATCAACTTATCAACCAATCAATTATCATCATCCTTGTGTTGCTCTAGGGACATGTCGCTTCCCAACAATGACAACACTATCAACATCATCAATCAATCAATCAATGGTTTACAGCTTGACAGGGGCAATGTCTTGTTTGTTTTTGTATCATTTGTGCATGCTTGCTTGCTTGCTTGTGTGTGTTATCATTTTATCTTGCATTTGTATCAAATCCATATCATTCCAGCTAATATTCATATCTTGTGTATGTTGGAATATCTTTTTGCATTATCCTTTGCATCTCAGGTCACATAATACCTTTTGTGCATTAGGACTTTAATGCTCTAAGCCTCCTTCCTCATACGTCTAGACAAGGTTGTATTACACTGGGGCACGAGACACATCGTCACCTTGGTCCTTATACCTTGGTGCATAACGTCTAGTGCTATATCAAGCATCATGGTTGCTCACTTTCATTGCAGCATAGCGCATCCTTTCATCTCCTTCATCCACATTCTCTCTTGCATCATTCAACTTATCCCTCCTTTATCATTTCATTTCATTTCGAGAGAATACCTGTGTTTGTCCAACCCACCTATCCTCTCGAGGGGGCATCATCGACATCAAAAATCAGAAACATATTAGGGGCAAATTTTTATTTTTCTTTGAAGCAATGCATTTCACACATCACTTCAAAGAGGGGCAAAATGTATACGCATAAAAATGGTCATGTCTATAATCCTGGCAATTAATTAAATATTTATTATTTAATTAATTTTTCTAAAGTCCTCTACATATGATTAAATTTAATTAATTTAATTATATTGTTCATTCATCTTATTTCTCTTCCATAATTAAATAAATTTATTTTATTTAATTATTTTCATATGTCCACTTAATTATTTAAATAAATACATTCTACTTATTTAAATTAATTATCACTGTTTGAATTTAAATTAAATCATTTGATTTAATTAAATTTAAATATCCTTTTCTTCTATTTAATTTTCTTCTTCTAATTAATTAAATGTTTCATTTGATTAATTTCATAAAAGTGATTTAATTAAATAAATCTTATTTAATTAAAAATATCTTATGCTTTCTTTCTAAATCAAAATTAGGTATTTTAACCTAATTGTGCAATCTTCTCATATCATAATTAAAGATATTCTGCTTTTTTCAATAAAACATGATTAAAGCTCTCTTCTTATCACAAGCTTTCTTCTGCTTTTAAAAGCTTAATTAAATATTTTATTTAATTAAGAAAAGTTGAATATCCTCCACAAATAAATAATTGATTTTTTTTAATTAATTATTTATCAGCTTTAAATCTTTCTTTTATTCTTTTTAAGAAAGATGATTTCTTATCTTCTCTTCTTTTTCCTCATTCATAATAAAATAGAAAAATCTTATTTTCAGGGTTCTTCTATTTTCTCTTCAGTTTCATCTTTCTTCAACCGTTCGATCTGCCAGGAATTATCACAACCGTCAATCGAGACAGCCAATCAAAATCATTCAAAAAACTCTATAAATACCTGTGTGAATCCAAGCATTGGTAATAGGCAATTAATTAGAGTTCATGCATTTAGTTCATTTAGCATTTTAATATCATAAGCATCATCTTTATTTCAAGTTTATTATTTCAAATAATCATCATAGCTTAATCTTGCATCTAAATCATAGCAAAATCTCGTTCTTTAGGAAGACAGTTTGTTGAGCCTAGCCTACAATCTGAGAACACAAAGCTGGAATCAATAAAAACACTAAAGATAGAGGACAATAGGATGACAATGGAAGCAGAATAGAGTTTGCACTTCCTTACTCCTTTTATATTCTGTTTTATTATAATGTTCTATTGGTGTGTTTGAACAGTTATTTTCAATTCATTTATTCATCTGATTTTCATACACACAGGTACATGCCTTCCAAACCATAGTTCATATAAAGTATTTCCACTATTTGGTCTTATAAGAACACTTTTTGGAATATGTACTATTGTATTTATAGCTTCCTTCCAAAAGGTGTATGCTATGTTGGCCTCGTTTAGTATTTCTCTAGCCATATCTTTCACAATTCTATTTCCTTGTTCCACCACTCCATTTTGTCATGGAGTTCTTGAGGTAGAATACTTTAGCTTGATTCCATGATCTTCACAATACTCTTTGAATTCACTTGATGTAAATTCTCCACCTTTGTCTGATTTGAGACATTAATTTTTCTTTCTAGTTTCATTTTCTACCAATTTTCTGAAAAGTTTGAACTTCTCAAACACTTTTTCTTTCTCCTTTAGAAATGTGACCCATGCCATTATAGTATAGTCATCAATTAGCAACATAAAGTATCTCTCATGAAATGGTCCTCTTTTCCTTGTAGGACCACACAAATCAGTATGAATTATCTCCAAGGACTTTGTAGTTGAATAATCTTTTGTAGGAAACTTGAACTTTGTTTGCTTCCATTTTTGGCATCCTGGGAAGATTTTATTTTTAGGGTTTACAATATTAGGCATATTCCTTACCAGACCTTTTGAACTTATTTTCACCAATTTGTCAAAATTTACATGTCCTATTCTTCTATGACATAGCCAACTCTCATTTGCTTGACTAATTAGACACATTTGGCCTTGTACATCTTTGAGATTGTATAGATTATTGCCAGTTCTCACACCTTGAGCAATTGTTTTACCATTATTTCTTATCATGCAACCTTCAAAATTAAATACAACCTTTTATCCATTATCACACATCTGGCTGACACTAAGAAGAATATGTTTCAGAACTACCATATAGAGCACATCTTTAGTTTTGTTCTTCCCATCTATACTCAGAATTCCTTTACCATGAATCTTCAAAATAGTATTATCAACTAAGCTCACTGATCGTCCTTTTCTCATTTTAAGCTCAACAAATTTACTTTTATCACCAGTCATATGTTTGGATCAACCATTATCAATTACCCAAAGATCTTGTTCCTTTGCATGCAATGTTGTTTGGGAAATCATTGATTGAGTAGGATTCTGCTCTCTCTCCTTCCATACCTTAGATTTATTTTCAAAATTTTCTTCCTTTTTCTCAAAGACTTTAGTTCCCCTTTTAGCTTTGGGAGGTGTGTTTTTCTTCTTCTCAGAATGAGCATTTGGTCTTACAAATTTTCCTCTACAATTTCTAGCTACATGACCAAAATTGTTGCAATTGAAAAAAACTACATTCATATGAACCAAAGGAGCAAATGAATTTTTTCTTTAAAAAATTGTATCTCCTTGGAATGACTTTATAATCTCTAGCCTTATGACCAAAATTGTTACAAGTATAGTAATACCCATTAAAATATGATGATATATTCTTTGTCTAGGTCTCCTTGGATAGTGTACTCTTGTGAAACTATCATTTTCTATTCTCTTAGTATTATGCTTCTTCTTTTGTTGATAAAAAATTGTCCTATTAACTTTCTTTTCTTCAATCAGTTCCTTCTCTTTATCATATTTCTCAACCATGACTAACTTCTTTTCATCTTTAGAGGCTTCTCCTTTGTTAGATTTTTCACCATTGAGGACTTATTTTTCTTCTACTCTAAATATTTCATAGAGCTTTGTAGAGGCATCAACTAATGAATTTTTTTCTTTCTCAAGTCCTAATCCCGATTTCTCCTTATTGGCTAGCTTTTGCATACTCAACAATTCATCAAGAATATTAGTGTTTCCTTTTAATTTTTGACCCTTATTTATCTGCTCCTTGGATTTGTCCAATTATTTTCTCAAGGAAACTATTTCTACCTCTAGCTTCGAGCATCTCTCCACTTCATATTCCAATTTTGAATTCATTACCTATTCACATCATTTATATTTTTTCAACTTGAAGTTTCAAATTTACCACCAACTAATTTGATTCCTCAAGTTCTTCAGTTATTTTTTCAGTCTCCTTTTGAGTATTCCTTTTTAATTTCTTTTTTTCCCTCTTAATATCATCATATTTATCTCTTAACTCATCAAGATCTTGAAGAGCACTGATCAATTCTCCTTCAAGATCAACAACCACTTCCTCTTCTTCTTTATGTGAGTCCTTAACTTATTCTTTCTTTTGATCCTGAGTTGTGTTAGCCATGAAGAGAAATTATTTTTCATCTTCTTTCATAACTAGAGCATGACCTTGATTCTCATATGAACTATCACTAGCATCAGATGCATCACTTTCTTCTTGAATGCATATGCTCTTCTTGTTCTTACCAAAATTCTTCCTTTCAGGATAAAATGTTTTCTTCTTCTTGCTATCTCCTTCTTTCTTGGAGTCAACCTCTTTATCATATGGACATTTAGAAGCAAAGTGACCTATTCTCCCACAATTAAACATTTGAAGGGAAACTTACCTTTATATTTTTTGGATCCTTCCTCATCAGCTTCTTCATTGTCTGATGCAATTGCTATGTCGTTGTCCTTTTCTTCTTTATCATTTTCTTTCTCAACTAATTTCAATGCAACTTCTATCCTAGAAGATTCAACACCTAACATCATCATCTCATAGGAAGTAAATATGCCATGTAACTCATCTAAAGTGAGTTTATCAACTTCTCTTCCTTCCTCAATGGCAGAAATCTTGGAATCATATTTAGTTGTCATAGACCTCATAAATTTCAGCACAACAACATTTTCCTTTACTTCCACATCATGACCTCTTATAGCATTCACTATATCATCAACCCTTAGAATATTGTAATTTTCTCCTCTTCAGTCATTTGTAATCTTTCAAATTTGGCTCTCAACACTTGTAACTTTTCCAACTTCACCTTGGTGTCTCCTTCATAGATCCTATTCATTTTTTCCTAGACATCATAAGTTGTTTCACAATGAATGACTTTGCTATGAATTGAATTAGACAAATTGTTCATAATGGTAAACTAAGCTTTCTCATTGTTCTCATTGTCCTTCTTTCTTGCAACATCAATAGGAGGAGTAGCAAAGATAGTATATTTGTTCTCAACTGAAATCCAAACATCAATTCCAAGAGAACCCAAGTATCCTTTCATCAATGAGCTCCACTTAGCATAGTTTGTTCCATTGAATCTTGGTGGCTTGCATGAACTTTCCTAATTTTCCATTGTTTTCACTTAACCAAGATCTACCCAAGTTGATTAAGCTTCTCCTAGGGATTCAAGGCTCTGATACCAATTGTTATAACATAATGATCTACTGAGAGGGGGGGTCAATCAATAGATATTAAAAAATTTAGTGCTCAAAAACTATTTTGTATATTCAAACTTAATACTTGAATTTGTAGATTAAAACATAAACTAGTATAGCAAACACATGCACATGAATGAGCAACACATAACACTAGATGTATGTAGAAAAACTAGAATGGGAAAAACCATAGTGAGAAATGTTGCTAGGATCTACTATCCTAATCTAGCCTCACAGGCAACAAAGTTCAATTAAAATTTTAAGAGCTCCAACTCTAAGGAAGCTTCAACTCCCTATTTTACAAGATACAACTTCAAGGATCCTAGAACACCCTATTTTAGGAGCTACAACTCCAAAGAGACTACATCACCTTATCTAAGCTACAACTCAATACAATGAGGCTACAACCTCTTTAGATTTCCACTTTCAACTATGCATAAAACTAGTTATGCAAAACCTATAATGCATCAATTCAATATATTACACTTCTCTCTTTGTTCACTCTCACACCCAATTGTAAAAACTTCAAATATACATTCAGATTTTGACACACTGATTGCAATATTCTTTCACATATGCAGACCAAGTAGTCTACATTACTAAATTGCTAATTTATATACAATTTATATCTTCTTCAAGAAGCAACTCAAATCATACTATAACCCTAAATGATGTCGAATGAATCATTTCAATTTTGGTGGGCTATTACTAGGGTTTGTATGTCATTTCACTATTTTTCTATGTAAGTTCAAATTTAAACTGTGTATTCTTCTTTTCCTAAGAAATAACATCATCATCCAATGGCTTATCAAAATCCTTGTTGTATTTCGATCTAACAATCAATGCAAGAGATTATATCTAATCATGCTCTTCCTAAGATTGATATCATCCCTTGTTCATTGAGAGAATTTGTTCCATTCATTTCATCATTGGATTAATTCTAATTTATATTTATGACCATTACATATGTAATCATGCCAACATATATGCCTTCTCACACCATTAATTCATGCCCTTTTTTGTTGTTTTAGTTCTATTCATCAACTAGGTTTACACCATAAATTTCCTTCATCAAATAAATGATTGACTCAATATTGATTTTGCAACAAGGATGAAAAATCATGGAATAATATATTTCCATGTGTCATCCTTCTATTCACCATCCATATACATGTCATCCTTACTTTACTGGTACCCACCATCACCATTACATTCTTCCATCACCATATCAAACAGACTAGCTTCATAGTCTTGGCGACATCACTTTGTCTGTCTGATGAGGATTATCATCACAGTATCAAAGAGACAACCATGAAACTCCCTTCAAAATGACTAAGTCACTTCAATGAGAATAACAACATTGAATATGTCATCCCAATATGGGATCCACATG
>VDFB02280529.1:0-28878 GCA_007258455.2 Sequoia sempervirens | reverse complement strand
CAAAATTCTTATCCTCAAATTAGTATTTCTCAAAGACTTTTTGAAATGATTAAACCTTTTTATTTCAAGATAAATCACACACGCACTACTTGTTGCTATAAACTACATATTGAATTCTCTAACCATTATGATGTTTATCGTTCTATATGTTTACATTTGCATACTAACGATGTTTTGCAGGATTGTGGCATAGAAGCCCCACCAAAATCTTCAAGAGAGTTCTTATAAAAAAAATTATGTGAAATAGAGGATGGCCAAATATTCTATAAGACAACATGCTTGGATGGTTCATGCAAGCGTTGCGGTGGCTTGCAACGAATGCTAGTATGTCAACATATGGAAAACACATATGAGGCGGGACAAAAACTAGTAGAGTTTGGGAAGTATAAAATAGTGGCATATGCTACAAAAGATGGGTTTGAAGTAAAAAGGTGTGAGTTGGTTATTCAGAAGATTCCAGTGTATCAGTTCATGTCCATGTTTCATGAGAATCTAATGTATGAGTATGCAAGGCATACCCATAGAGCCTGATGACTAGAAACACAATTCAAGCTATGCAAGGACACCTTTCCACTTGGTAGCATAGTATCAGTGGTTGACTTTGTAGAGAAATACACTCTAGAGCCATAGCGTGAGGTGCAGTCATAGTATTACAACTCCACATAGGTTTTGATATTTGTGCACATATCATTCATACATGCAGCTGAAAGTACAGAGGACAAAAGGAAGGTATTGAGGGAGTATCACTTTTATATTAGTGATGATCACACGCATTCTTCAGAGTTCGTGCAAGGTTGCTTCCAGATGTTCTACAATCATTTGGCTCAGAGGGGCATATCATATGGTCGGCATATAATATGGTCAGATAACTGTGCAGCACAATTCAAGAATGTGCGCATGTTCTACTGGTTGTGCAGGATGCATCTCACTACACGTGTTCAACATATGTGAAACTTTTGTGAGGCCAGACATGGAAAAGGTGAGCATGACAGTGCAGGAGCATGCGTGAAAAGAGCATTAGCACGAGAAGAGTTAAAGTATAAAGATAGTGCATAGTTGACAGATTCAAGATCAATCGTTGAGTGGTGTAATGGTTTGATGGGTCCAGGTAATGAAGGTACGTCTTCAGTTCATAGATTTTTTTGGTTGATGGATGATACTAACATTGCACCATATGAGGATTGTTGTACACTAATAGGATCGAGTGAGTTGCACTCTTTCCTTAGCTCAAATCTTGAGGTTCATGTAGTATGATACACCTAAGATGGCATGCTTTGTTCTTCATGTACAATACAGAAGCCTAGAATGATTGAGTTAAGAAGTGGGGTTGACAAATGGTTGACAAGTTATCTTAGCCCACTTCACACATATCGCCCTTCGATGACATTGGAACTAACACGGATGGAATCATCGGTTGACTTTGACCATGTATCAGATCTAGTTCAACCAGGTAATATATCTACTTCCTTAGTATTTGAAATTCCATATTGTTATCTTACTTTGTCTTGTATTCATAATGTTGACTAATTTCAAAGAGATTAATACGCTGTATATAAATCTTGAGGGCATGTTTATGTAGTTATTAGAGATGAAGACGAAAGGGTACATACTATTACTTATGTCATTGTGTTGAGTCCAAAAAAAAATTTGAAGCCCCAGTTATAGATGGAGAAAACATTGAATACCCTACAGGCTCAGTTGTTGTTATTGGAATGTAGCTTAGAAGGTAACCACATAAGAGTGTTAAACATTGGTTGTTTGAGGAATTTGACACGCATCGTAAGATTCTTCATTACTCAAACCTTGTCATGGCATCCAATGTTCGTTTGACCAAATATAAGGGTAGACCTTTGAACAAGACCTTATGGAAGGTCCGTGAGTCTAACCATGAAGCAATACTTGATACAATAAAGAGTAGAGTAGACCCAAATGGTTCATTGGATTAATTTGAAAGTATGCACAATGTTTCTTATTAATTTATAGCATCCACGTCAATTTGGTTGATTCCAATGCTATCATCTAATTTTACTTTGTGTATCTGTATGTAACCAGGAAAACATTGATTGGTGTCCCCTTGCATAAAATGCAGATTTATGAGCCATCCAGGAGAATCTCAAGCATAAAAGCAATGCAACATCCTTATTTTGATGATCTTGACAAATCTCAATTATGATTTTAAGCCATTAAAAAGTCGCGTCTCTTGAAGCTTGGTGAGAGCAATTTCAAAGTTATTCATTTGGAATTTAACCTTATCATGACCACCTATGGCGTAGACATTATATAAGACATCTCAAAATTCAATAAATTCTATTCATGAGAGGTGTTGTGTGCAATAGGTATCTTGGAACTCCCAGTGAAGATGTATGACCAAGACTGACTAAGTTGAGAGACTGCCATGCCTATCTGTAAGTGCCTTCCATCTATTTTGGATGAGCTATTTCTTTTTATTCTTTTTGTTTGCGTATCTGTAACTAAACTAGTAAAAAATGATTTAGGCCTTGTCCTTTGTAGATTAAGATAATATAGAGAATTAGGTTTCTTTTGAGTCCATCTAGAAGAAAATCCATTGAGATTTTCCACATTTTCTGAAATTCAGTTTGGAACCTTCAATTTGAGGTTTTGAGAATCAAGTAAAGAAATAAAGCATACTCCACTGAATTAGGCTTGTAGATCAGTGGAGTAGGGTTATAGTAGGGTGTTTATGGTGCAGGAGCACCAAGGACAATCAGGACCACAAGGTGGTCAAGTGGTAAATTTTGATTTGTAGTCCATGAAGAATGTTGTAATAAGGTCACAAGGACCATTAGGAAGTGTTTTAAGTCAGTCTAGGTTGGTAGGATATGATGTTGCAATGTCATGTTAGCATGTTGTCAATTTGGTGTAATGAAGCCTTGAATGGCCTAAATGTGAAAATGTATGTAAATTCATAATGTAAGGGTTAAGATGATGTATGAGGCCATCATAAGGTCACTAGATTAGGTATGGAGTCATTGTAATTGCTATTTTAAGTCCATTCAAGGCTCATTATTCAATATAGAAAGTTTGGTTAATGTTTGATTCAGAGTTTTCAACGCTTTATTTTTGATTTTTCATTGTATTTCCTAATTTTACTGTATTTTCAGAGTTTCCTTCACCTGTATGGACCCGTACATTCTTAGATATCTCTCTCATTCATGTTTTCATGTTATTTGGATGATCAATGGATGTTTTTACAATTATCTTTAAGGAATTGGTTTTTTAGTTGTTCAGTGGTGAATTGGAAGACTATAGTGCTGACCTTATGGAAGCTGGATTAGATATATAAACCTGAGTTGGTTTCTTGTTTCTTAAGTCTGAATTTGTATTCCTCCAACCTGCTCTACATCAGTTTATATTCCTTCAAAAAGGCCTTGTGAACGTTGTATGTTGTTGGCAATCATACTTTTGAAAAAATACCAAAAGACTCTGTTTTCTAACGTTTTTATCTCTTTAGAAGCAAAGAAGTTGGGACAGCAGGCATGTGTTCTAAAATAAGCGTATCTGAAAATGATATATGTTTTTAATGGCCAAAATGGGTACCCTAAAATATATTTATTTTGTAAATATTCATTGTGGTTTGCATATTACACCCGATTTAGTGTTTTAGCACTTACAAGCAAATTTGGTCTTCTAGTGCAAACAATTGTGAAATCTGATTAAACAGTGTTGTAAGAAGGTGTTTTAACTTTGTTCATGTCAAAATAAAAATAAATAAAGTGTACCAAGGTCTGGTAAAAGTTTGGAAGTAAGATTTGAAGGTTAGGTGTCTTTTTGCCTTGTGAAAAGTTGCAAAGTCGTGCCACTTTCGTTCTCTAACTTGTCTGACCAAATGAACTGTTCCAACACATCTGAATAGGCATGTTTACACTAGGAATGGTCCTCTTTCATACCCAAACACACATAATTGCTTTGAGCTACGTTTAACCAGATCGATCCCTTAAGGATCCAAAGGGCAAAATGGCTGCAAACTTTAGCATGAGGTTACTCAGACACTGTGTTGCTTAGAAACTTCTCGTCTGATCCAATGAGATTGCGTTGGGCCCCTCTACAATAACCTCTCTCAGTTTTTGTTATCTCAGAGTGGTTTTCCTGTAGTTTCCAGTTTTTAGTTGATGGAAAAAGTGTCAAATGGAAGTAGTGAAAAGTTGCAAAGTGGTGCAACTTTCATTCTGCAACTCGTGTGACCAAATGAATTGTTACAACATGTTTGAATAGGCATGTTTACACTAGGAATGGTCCTCTTTTGCACCCAAACATGCAGAATCACTCTGAGCTACATTCAACCGGATCGATCCCTTAAGGGTCCAAAGGGAAAAATAGTTTCAAACTTCAGCATGAGGTTAATCGGACACTGTGACCCTTAGAAACTTCTCGCCTGATCCTATGGGATCGTGTTGGGCCCCTCTACAATAACCTCTCTCAGTTTTTGTTATCTCAGAGTGGTTTTTCCCGTAGTCTCATGTTTTCAGTTGATAGAAAAAGTGTCAAATGGAAGCAATGGAAAGTTGCAAAGTGGTGCAACTTTCATTCTGCAACTCGTGTGACCAAACGAACTATTCCAATGTGTCTAAATAGGCATGTTTACACTAGGAATGGTCCTCTTTCTCACCCAAACATGCGGAATCGCTCCGAGCTACATTCAACTAGATCGATCCCCTAAGGGTCCAAAGGGAAAAATAGCTGCAAACTTCAGCATGAGGTTAATCGGACACTGTGACCCTTAGAAAATTCTCACCTAATCCTATGAGATCGCATTGGGCCCCTCTATAATAACCTCTCTCAGTTTTCGTTATCTCAGAGTGGTTTTCCCGTAGTCTCCAATTTTCAGTTGATGGAAAAAGTGTCAAATCGAAGTAGTGGAAAGTTGCAAAGTGGTGCAATTTTTGTTCTGCAACTTGTGTGACCAAACAGACTGTTCCAACGTGTCTGAATAGGAATGTTTACGCTAGACATGGTACTTTTTTGCACCCAAACACACAGAATCGCTCTGAACTACGTTCAACCAGATCGATCCCTTAAGGGTCCAAAAGGATCTATGACTGCAAACTTCAGCATGAGGTTACTCAGACACCGTGATGCTTATAAACTTCTTTTGTAATCCTATGAGATCATGTTGGGCCCCTCTACAATAACCTCTCTCAGTTTTCGTTATCTCAGAGTGGTTTTCCCATAGTCTCCAGTTTTCAGTTGATAGAAAAAGTGTCAAATGGAAGCAGTGGAAAGTTGCAAAGTGGTGCAAATTTTATTCTGCAACTCGTGTGACCAAACAAACTGTTCCAATGCGTCTGAATAGGCATGTTTACACTAGGAATGGTCCTCTTTTTCACCCAAACACGCGGAATCGCTCTGAGCTACGTTCAACCAGATCGATCCCTTAAGGGTCTAAAGGGAAAAATAGCTGCAAACTTCAGCATGAGGTTAATCGGACACTGTGACCCTTAGAAAATTCTTGTCTAATCCTATGGGATTGTGTTGGGCCCCTCTACAATAACCTCTCTCGGTTTTCGTTATCTCAGAGTGGTTTTCCCGTAGTCTCCAGTTTTCAGTTGATGGAAAAAGTGTCAAATGGAAGCAATGGAAAGTTGCAAAGTGGTGCAATTTTCGTTCTGCAACTCATGTGACCAAATAGACCGTTCCAACGTGTCTAAATAGGAATTTTTACGCTAGGCATAGTACTCTTTCGCACTCAAACACACGGAATCGCTCAGAGCTACGTTTAACCGGATCGATCCCTTAAAGGTCCAAAGGGATTTATGGCTGCAAACTTCAGCATGAGGTTACTCGGACACTGTGACCCTTAGAAAATTCTCGTATGATCCTATGAGATCGCGTTGGGCCTCTCTACAATAACATCTCTCAGTTATCATTATCTTAGAGTGGTTTTCCCATAGTCTCCAGTTTTTAGTTGATGAAAATAGTGTCAAATGGAAGCAGTGGAAAGTTGCAAAGTGGTGCAATTTTTGTTCTGCAACTTGTGTGACCAACTAGACTATTCCAATGTGTTTGAATAGGAATTTTTATGCTAGGCATGGTACTCTTTCACACCCAAACACGTGGAATCACTCCGAGCTACGTTCAACCGGATTGATCCCTTAAGGGTCCAAAGGGATCTATGGCTGCAAACTTCAACATGAGATTACTTGAACACCGTGATGCTTATAAACTTCTCGTCTGATCCTATGAGATCGTGTTGGGCCCCTCTACAATAATCTCTCTCAGTTTTCGTTATCTTAGAGTGGTTTTCCCATAGTCTCTAGTTTTCAGTTGATGGAAAAATTGTCAAATGGAAGCAGTTGAAAGTTGCAAAGTGGTGCAACTTTCATTCTGCAACTCGTGTGACCAAACGAACTGTTCCAACGTGTCTGAATAGACATGTTTACACTAGGAATGGTCCTCTTTCACATCCAAACACGCGGAATCGCTCCGATCTACGTTCAACCGGATCGATCCCTTAAGGGTCCAAAGGGAAAAATAGTTTCAAACTTCAGCATGAGGTTAATCGGACACTGTGACCCTTAGAAACTTCTCGTCTAATCCTATGGGATCGCATTGGACTTCTCTACAATAACCTCTCTTGGTTTTTGTTATCTTAGAGTGGTTTTCCCGTAGTCTCCAGTTTTAAGTTGATGGAAAAAGTGTCAAATGGAAGTAGTGGAAAGTTGCAAAGTGGTGCAATTTTTGTTCTACAACTCGTGTGACCAAACAGACTGTTCCAACATGTCTGAATAGGAATGTTTACACTAGGCATCGTACTCTTTCGCACCCAAACATGCAGAATCGCTCCAAGCTACATTCAACCAGATTGATCCCTTAAGGGTCCAAAGGGATCTATGGCTGCAAACTTCAACATGAAGTTACTCAGCTACTGTGACCCTTAGAAAATTCTCGTCTAATCCTATGAGATCGCGTTGGGACCCTCTACAATAACCTCTCTCAGTTTTTGTTATCTCAGAGTGGTTTTCCCGTAGTCTCCAGTTTTCAGTTGATGGAAAAAGTGTCAAATGGAAGCAGTGGAAAGTTGCAAAGTGGTGCAATTTTCATTCTGCAACTCGTGTGACCAAACAGACTGTTCCAACGTGTCTAAATAGGAATTTTTACACTAGGAATGGTACTCTTTCATACCTAAACACGTGGAATCGCTCCGAGCTACGTTCAACCGGATTGATCCCTTAAGGTTCTAAAGGGATCTATGGCTGCAAACTTCAGCATGAGATTACTCGGACACTGTGACTCTTAGAAAATTCTCGTCTAATCCTATGAGATTGCATTAGGCCCCTCACAATAACCTCTCTGGAGTTTTCGTTATCTCAAAGTGGTTTTCCCATAGTCTACAGTTTTCAGTTGATGGAAAAAGTGTCAAATGGAAGCGGTGGAAAATTTGCAAAGTGGTGCAATTTTGGATTCTGCAACTAGTGTGACCAAGCGAACTGTTTCAAGCGTAATCGAATAGGAATTTTTATGCTAGGAATAGTACTCTTTCACACCCAAACACGCATGTCGTGTCGAGGCTACATTCAACCGGATCGATCCCTTAAGGGTCCAAAGGGCAAAATGGTTGGAAACTTCAACATGAGGAGTTACTTTCGGACAAGTAATGCTTATAAATTTCTCGTGATCCTATGAGATCATGTTGGACCCTCTACAATAACCTCTCTCGGTTTTAGATTTATCTGAAGTGGTTTTCCAGTGAGTGTCAAGTTTTGTTGATGCAAAAAGTGTCAAATGCAAGTAGTGGAAAGTTGCAAGGTGGTGCAATTTTAGCTCTGCAACTTTCGATGTGACCAAACAAACTATTCCAACATGTTTAAATTGGCATGTTTACACTAGGCATGGTCCTCTTTCACACCCAAACATGCAGAATCGCTTCAGAGCTACGTTCAATAGGATCGATTCCTTAAAGTCCAAAGGGAAAAATGGCTGCAAACTTCAACATGGGTTACTGGAACTCTTGTGATTATAAAATTCTTGTCTATCCTATGGAATCATGTTGGGCCTCTACAATAACCTCTCTTTGTTTTCATTATCTCGAGTTGGTTTTCCCGTGGTGTCTAATTTTCAGTGATGGAAAAAGTGTCAAATGCAAGCGGTGGAAAGTTGCAAGGTGGTGCAATTTTTTTCTGCAACTTCGTGTGACCAAATGGACTATTCCAAGCATCCAGGTAGGCATTTTTCGCTAGGCATGGTCCTATTTCACACCCAAACCGCGGAATCACTCGAGCTCAGCTCAACCGGATCGATCCCTTAAGGGTTTGAGTGTAGTATGTTGAAATAGGCCATTCCTCCTATTGTTCGAGGTTGTGTCTCGATGATATGGGCCGATGTAACTTGAATTGTGGTAGCTTGATATACATAGTCTATTGATGCTAGGGTTCAATTTGTATGATTTTGAAAAAAGAAGCCAAGCTGAGTAGAGTTACCAAGCGATAGAGTTATCAACATTATTAAGTAAATCATAATAATTTATTTAGTACACTAGCCATTTTGATGCCTTCTTGTAGTCGCATACATTATTTTGTATCATTGTTACATCAGTTTTTGAAGTGGCAACTTAATATAGCTCCATAATACAAAATCTGGTTCAAGCTAATTTTCATGTGAAAAAAATGTGAATCAAATCACGTTGATGTGAAAAAAAACCATGAGACCATAGCTTGTAGTGCAGGAACACCTAGGTCATGTAATGCCTTCAAAAGGCTAAGTTGTCAAAAATGTATTTAAGTCCATGTAATGCCAAAATTAAATGTAATCAAGGCATGAAAAAGCACAAAGTGTAATATTGTCAAAATGCTAAATATGTAAAAGAGAGAAAGAAAGAATGTGAAGAGACAAAACAAGAAAAGCAAGAAAATCAAGGAAGAGGACGAGTCATAGGTCATTCAAGGAAGATGAAGAGGTAGTTGATAGTTGGAAACTTCTTTAAAAGCATTGTAAAGGCCGAGCAAAGAGATCATTGTATTATGTAAGAATTAAATTAATAAAGAGTTCCCTGTTTTAGCTTATTTTCTGTGTTTTTCAGTTGTTTATTAACTTGTACAGATTGTGCAAGAGTTTAGGGTTCAAATTTAGATTGTTTCAGTAGGTTGAGGAATCACCATTTGTTTGCATCCATTTGGGAAGGAATCCATTAAATTTAATGTTTGTTTGAGCATTCTTCTTATGGCTCGATCTGAAATCCTGTGCATTGAGTTTTGAGTCTTATAAGGCATTTCCACACTACTCCACCAATTTAGGTCAGGTAGATTGGTGGAGTAGGTTAGGGATAGGTTATTTTTTATGTTTGGATGTTTCTGAGTGGAGGAAAAGGCAAGAATACCTTGAAGGAGCTCCTACTACACAGGAAATTTTGAGTTTTCCAGTCAAAATGAACAGTTTCTAGCATGATAGTGGAGAAAGAAAAAGTGCATGGGTTAGAAGATGTTTCCAAATTCCTTTTCAGATGTATTTTGACATGTTCCAATTGTTGGCTGGAGGTTTTGAGGTTTGCATGTAGCCTATACAGGAAACCCTCATTGATTTTTGAGTTTTTCACCCTATAAACAAGGGTTTGTCAATATACTATAAAAAAGAGTCTTTTAATCCCTGAAAATGGATAAATTGGAAGTTTTTTGTTATGTCTAATGAATATTTTGAGGTTTTAAGTGTTTTGGGAATGTTTGAAGGGGGTTTTCTTTGAAAATCAGGCCTATTTTAGTAGCCTTTTTGATAGCGTTTAGACTAAAAACTGCTTATTTCTTCAATATAAGTTATTCTGAGTTTTTGATATGAGGACATGGGCATTAAGAGGTCTCTAAAAGTGTTTTGGATCTTGGTTTTTGAAACATGTGTGTTTGGTTTACCCGATTTAGGGCATGAATGTCTCATTGAGAAGTAGTGCCTTGACTGCTCAGAGAATATAAGTCTGACCTAACAGTGATTGGTGAGTTGATTTTGAGATAATGTTGTCTAAGTGATGGTGTCAGGAATGTATGGAGTCTTGGACAAGGTTTAGAAGTGAGATATGTTGTTTTGACAGTTGGACAGTGAGGAGACTTGGTGTAAAATAATACATGAAATTGTAAGTTCAGTCAGAACAAAGTTAAAAGAGAGCAAGTTCCTGATTTGTATCAGTTGTAATAATGATGTTCACAGTGCTTGATGGTCTGGTAAAAGTCTGAAAGCCAATTGTAATGATGGATTGACTATTTGGGACAAGTTGAATGAATTAATTGAATGGAAGAGTGCCTTGTTGAAAATGGTGTTTTTTAAATGCATGTTGATCTAATTGATTGAATCAAAGTTTTCTAAAATGGTTTTTTGTTTTGAATGAGTCAATTGGAATACAAATTTGTGGAAGGATGAAAGATGAATGATAAGAGAATTTGAGTGGATGAAAAGTAGATTTCTGATGAAATGTTGAAATTTTGTTTGATCTTCTCCAAGATGAGTTTGGGACAAGAGTCCCCTGAGTTGTTGTTTGGTTTGGCAATTTGAGTATTGCATCAGCTTGTTGCTTACTATTATGCTATGATAGTTTTTTTCTAAGCATCCATAGCTTGTTCAAAAGAACTTGTTTTAGGATTTTAGCCATAGCAGTAAGGCAATGAATTGTTTGGCTAAATGCTTTGATAGACATGTATGAAAAATGTGTTAGCATAGACAAGGCAGTGAACTCTTTGAAGAAATGCCTCAAAGAAATGAAGTCGCATGGTGATGGAATGGCATGACGAATGCCATGACAAGAAAATTGCTATGGATTGTCATCGCATTCCATCACCATTGAGACCACATTTCTTTCAGGCTTTTTTTCAAACATTTTGCTGCATTTTCTATGCTATTGCTTATTAGTATGCTTTGATAGATTTTTTCCACTTGCATCCATACCTTTTTTGGAAGCACTTATTTTAGGATTTTAGCCATAGCAACAAGGAAGCCAATTGTTTGATAAAATTCTTTGGTAAACATGTATGATAAATGTAGTAGCATAGAGAAGGTAACGAACTGTTTGAAATAATGCCTCAAAGAAATGTGGTCTCA
This sequence comes from Sequoia sempervirens, assembly GCA_007258455.2. Taxonomy (NCBI): domain Eukaryota; kingdom Viridiplantae; phylum Streptophyta; class Pinopsida; order Cupressales; family Cupressaceae; genus Sequoia; species Sequoia sempervirens. Next base: position 17,847 of record VDFB02280529.1, on the reverse strand, counting down.
TGGTGATGGAATGCCATGACAATCCACAACAATTTGCTTGTCATGGCATTCCACCACCATGAGACCACATTTATTTGAGGCATTTTTTTCAAATAGTTCATTCCCTTGTCTATGCTATTGCTTACTATTATGCTATGATAGATTTTTCCTAAGCATCCATAGCTTGTTTGAAAACTTTGTTTTAGCTTTTAGCCATAGCGACAAGACAATGAACTTGTTTGATAAAATGCTTTGATAGACATGTATGAAAAATGTGTTAGCATAGACAAGGTAGTGAACTCTTTGAAAAAATGCCTCAAAGAAATGAGGTCTCATGGTGATGGAATGGCATGAAAAATGCCATGACAAGAAAATTTCTATGGATTGTCATGGCATTCCATCACCATTGAGACCACATTTCTTTGAGGCTTTTTTTCAAACAGTTTGTTGCCTTTTCTATGCTATTGCTTATTAGTATGCTTTGATAGATTTTTTCCAAGCATCCATAGCTTTTTTGGGAGCACCTATTTTAGGCTTTTATCCATGTAACAAAGTGAACTATTTGATAAAAAATGCTTTGGTAAACATGTATGATAAATGTAGTAGCAGCATAGAGAGAAGGCAATGAGCTGTTTGAAAAATACCTCAATCTTGGTCTCATGGTGATGGGTCACCATGACAATCCTAACAATTTTCTTGTCATGGCATTCCACCACCATGAACCACATTTCTTTGAGGCATTTTTTCAAAGCAGTTCACTCCCTTATCCTATACTATTGCTTACTATTATGCTATGATATATTTTTTCCTAAGCATCCACTTAGCTTGGCTTTGTTTAGGCTTTTAGCCACTTAGCAGCAAGAGCAATGAATTGTTTGATAAAATGCTTTGTTAGACATGTATATGAAAAATGTGTTAGCATAGACAAAGGCGATGAACTCTTTGAAAAACTGCCTCAAAGAAATGAGGTCTCATGGTGATGGAATGGCATGACGAATGCCATGACAAGAAAATTGCTATGGATTGTCATCGCATTCCATCACCATTGAGACCACATTTCTTTGAGGCTTTGTTTCAAACAGTTTGCTGCCTTTTCTATGCTATTACTTATTAGTATGCTTTGATAGATTTTTTCCAAGCATCCATACTTTTTTTGGATGCACCTATTTTAGGCTTTTAGCCATAGCAACAAGGAAGAGAACTGTTTGATAAAATGCTTTGGTAAACATGTATGATAAATGTAGTAGCATAGAGAAGGCAGCGAAATGTTTGAAAAAATGCCTCAAAGAAATGTGGTCTCATGGTGATGGGGTCACCACTGACAATCCTAACAATTTGCTTGTCATGGCATTCCACCCACCATGAGACCACATTTCTTTGAAGGTTTTCAAGCGGTCATCCCTTGTCTATGCTATTGCTTGCTATTATGCTATGATAGATTTTTTCTAAGCATCCATATGGCTTGTTCGAAACACCTATTTTAGGCTTTTAGCCATACTTGACAAGGCAATGAATTTGTTTGATAAAATGCTTTGATAGACATGTATGAAAATGTGTTAGCATAGACAAGGCGGTGAACTCTTGAAAAATGCCTGAAAATGTGGTCTCATGGTGATGGAATGGCATAATGAATGCCATAACAAACAAATTGTTGTGGATTGTCATGGCATTCCATCCTGTGAACAAATTTCTTTAGCGAGGCATTTCAAGGTCCTTGGCAATCTATGTGCTTACTATTATACTTTTTGATAGATTTTTCCAAGCATCCATGGCTTGTTGAAAGCACTTGTTTTAGGCTTTCAACCATAGCAACAAGGCAACACTTGAACTATTTGATAAAATGCTTTGGTAGACATGTATGAAAAATGTGGTATTGAGTATAGACAAGGTAATTAATTTGTTTGAAAAATTCCTCAAAGAAATGTGGTCTCATGGAATTCCATGACAAGCAAATGCAATTGGCATTTGCTCCTAGTTATTAGTTATGCAATGTGAAATAATTGCATAGCTTCTTAGGTTGACTTTGTAAAAACTATATTGTAATTGAAATTTTGTCATCTATCAGCATCTAGTTATTAGTTTATGCAATGTGAAGCAATGCTTTGAGTTTGAAAGATGTGCAATGCAATGTAATCAGCGTTATGAATATAAACTACAAAAATCTATTTTTTACTAAGTTACTGGTTCGATTTTGGGTTCAGGATCGAGTTTGAGAACCCGGTTCGACGGTTCAGGAATTTTTTTTTTTGGGGTTGGGTTCGTTTTGGGTTCGGTAATACAAAAACATATAAAAATCAGAAATATATACATATTTGTAGTAGTAATCAAATTCAAAATACACCACCATATTAATAGTCAAATAACATAGCAAAAATACACCACCACTTTCATAGTGAAATATTAAAATATTAGTGATCTACTCGAATGTCATGATACAAAATTATAAATTAAAGTTCAAACATAAAAATGTCAAGTGTTTACAATTAGCCATTATTGATCATTGATCAATCTGAAAAGTGTGAACATTTTTCTGTGTGGAAGGAAAACAAGAAAATAGTGTTACATAATTATTTACATTGTGAAAGAGCCAAAACCTTTTTCTTGCAGATCATAGAAGAATCTCAGTGATTTTTTGGGTGTCCTTGCCTTGGAACAGAACTATCCTGAGCCATGAATGATTGACCAGGAACTGTGAGAAAGAAATAAGATAAATCACATGCAACTTGTTGCAATTTCTTTCCTTGGGAAAAAGGGTAGAGTTTTCTTTTCAGGGAGAATCTCCTTTAGAGTTTGAACATGCATTGATAATTTTCAAGATAGACTTAGCCAAATATGTCATCTAGGTTTGAAGCTTTTAAGTAAAATGTTTGCTTCTTAAAATTTTGTTCAAAATTCAAGATGTAGGCTCTCCTCCCTTAGGGAAGAGAAGGCCTATCAAACCTAACACTCTTATGCAACACTTCTTAAGTTCTTGTTGATGCAGTATTAGATGCGAAGTTTCAAAATAGGCATGGTTATATAAATTCTCATCTCACAACTATCATTGCATCAAATTAAAAATTTTCAATCCTTTATGGTCTAGACAAGAGAAGTATGGAGTAGTGTTCCAATGCTAAAGTCTTATTGTGAATCTCTTTGCTATGAGTGGTTCAAAAATGAGGAATCTGTCTTCTGCACCAAATGAGAAATATTCACAATATGTGTTAGGAAGGAATATAAGTCCATAAGATCGAGTATGCAAGAACTGAGAATTGCAAAATTGGCTTACATTTGACTTCCAAACACAAATTTTCACACTTTTCAATGTTCACACGTAAGTCAAAAAGTATAATAATATAAGTAAGTTGTAAAAGTATACCTTGAATACCGCATTAACTCATATCTATTGAGCGAGTGAATTTATAATTTGCAAATATGGACACCATTGATAAAAAGATTTTTACTAAGCAAATATGCATGTATGCATACATCAATATATGTATGCGATATAAGATATAAAATATAGTTACGAAATAGCCATATAGGCTTCACGAAGCCATATAAGGCATACAATGTCAAATATATCAACACAAAATATGTACAAAATTTCCATGTAGGCATACAACAAAGGGGCTCTGTACATTCAAATTCATTTTCTCCTCCGCACTCTAGTTCAAATACAATTTTCTTTCCCTTTGCTGCATGATTCGATGGCAATAAGTCTATCACCCATTTTTGTTATGCTTGAAGAGTGCTCTTGTTGTTCCTAGTGTTTAGCTCCTAGTGAAGTTTCAACTGTTACAATAAGAAGTAAAGACATTAATATATAGAAATTATATTATATAAATTAATATATTTAGCAAAATAATCACTTATGACCATCTCACGATCACTGTCCTCGATGGAAATATATTTGCCGCGCCCGATGATGCTTAAGTGCTCAACTCTATATAAACCATCCAAATAGGAATTAAACTCTGAATCAATAATGGTTTGATTTTTCCGCTAGAACTAGTTCATCTATAACAATGAATGTAAATTGAAATTTAGTGGTACCCATACCCCTCCCTATGAGAGCCATTGAGGATTGTATAGGAGGGAAACACCAATATCCATTACCCTCGTAATGTTTGGTAGTGTTTCTATCACCAACAACTGAAAATAAAACAACAAATTATTCAATCACAAAAAAGTTACAATAGCGATCCATGTGATGACTTATAATGTATGAGATCTAATGAACAAAATTTTGAGTACAAGTATTAAACAAATATATTTTTGATTATTAGTTATCGAATTTGAAGTAATGCTTTGAGTTTGAATGATGTGTAATGCAACGTAACCAACAATATGAATATAAACTACACAAATCTATTAAACTTAGAATTCATTACTTAAGTTCTCTTTAAATTCTATATTACCTCCGTGAATGTTTGATCAAATCTATTGGCACTCGGAGGTGTTTCCTTGAAACCTCCAACAGTACCCTATTCAACATCCAAAATTACATATTAAAATACCATTCATAAAACAATGTTATTAACACATGTAATAAATTTATAATTGTTTACTAACTTTACATACCCCACCGATAGGTGTACTGTAAAAATAAGTAGGTGGATGACTGGTGTATTCAGTCTCTACACTGTGACCTTGCAATTTTATTAAAATAGTAAAACTAAATTAGTTAATCTTGCATTTCACAATCCAAATTTAATAAATTAAATTCAATGAACATGCTGAATTTTACCTAAGTGTCAATGCCATATGCATCATGAAAAATGTCAACCGTCCTTTCCATCCCCGTAGATGCATATGGATCAGGCTGCGTAGTAGCATATGGATCCTACGTAGCACCCTCCTGAGTGCTGGTAGGGTCATACGAACAGGCCGCCCCACAAGATTGACACACATGGGTTCGAAGGCCACCACCTGAAGACTCCCCTGGATGGCACTGCACAATAGGGCTAGTGTGATGGATGACACTCCGGGTCAAAGTTGTGATCGCCTGCAATGTCTCTATGTCGGCACTCTCCTTTGCAATGACATGCATCGCAATATGCTCATGAGGAGGCCTAGCGAGAGGTTGTCTCCCTTTCCGCGTAGGATCCAACTGTGCACCAGGCCTATCCTGAGCTGACCCCCCACCTCTCCCCTGGAACTCCCTCATATCAAAATAATTTGGGATTTGGTTCAATACAAACTCACTATATAGTTTCCTAAGAAAATATTGGGGGACTTCACAATTATTGCACGTTGGGTAATCAAAGACCATATACCATCTTTCATAAAAACGGTTCTTAATCTCTTGGTGGTGGCACCAATGAATAGGAAACCTCTTTGCATTGAGGGTAAGATTTTGATTTGTTTTAGGGTCAGTGAATAGAGAGCACAAATCACCTTTAGTAATTTTTAAATCTTTTACTTGTTATATGATAATTTACTACTTAATATGCCACTTTGGTACATCTGCCTCCTATCTTGCCATCAAAATATTTGTTGGGTGATTGCATCTACATTTTTTAACATGTCTTTCAATGAATTTACTAGAAGCATTCTTTTTGTGGTTGAAGCATTTGGATCACTCAACCTACTAATAAGATCCTCAAAGTTGTTTTCTATTGTTCTCAATTTCCCTCCTCAATTTTTTGAGTGCGGGGAGGTGAGAAGATGATGGGGGAGGTTGATTTTGCTGTTGAGGATTTACCTCCTCTTCTTGTTGAGGATTTGCAGTATTTCCTACAAATTTTTTTTAAAAAATCAAATCTAACCTAAAACAAACAAAATCAATTTCAAACTAACAAATTCAAAACAAATAGCAAACAATACTTACCTCCTACATCTCTTCGTCGTCGTGGCGCCATATTTGCAAACAAAATCCAACTGTTCTTGATGAAATTTGTAGAGATCCTTCCTCCTAGAACGTGAGCGTGAAAGTGAGGATTTTTGGCCACGAGCAAAGTTGAGAAATAGTAAAGAGCAAATGATACACATTTGACTTTTCTTTTCTTTTCAAATCACATAACGTACTTGCATTATAACGCAAGCGCGTTATGTCTTTCCAAATTTTTTTCCCATTTGGCCACAAAAGTGCGACCAACTTCATGCACCCACCCAAAGGATAAAATTCTAATTCTTTTGAATTTAGATTTGTAACTCCGATATCTAGTGCTTCCACTTGGTTAGATAGTTTTTTATTAAATATTTTTTCTTTAATCAAGTTTCGAAGTCAAACCAATTACAACTCAGACATAGTGCAACTATATAACGCGTAACTTTTTTTGTATGTATCAAAATTCAATTTTTTTTTTTTGTTCGATTAAGGACTTCAATATCTAGTGCACTCATATTTTTAATTTTTTTTTTGATAATCTTCTATTTTTCCACATGTGTAGAACAAAGAGCTTGATTTTCGGTGAAAAACCTATGTTTAATAAAAAAAAAAAAATACATAATAAAACCAAAACATATTAAAATTATATTCATTGGATAGCTTATTCCAAGGACTACCTGATTTCAGTTGGGTCTGTGAAGTCTCAACCATTTTCATGTTCAAATTGAGCTCTGAAGTGCAAAAATTTTGATTTTTTTGTGAACAAGGTCAAAAATCAAGGAAAAGGGGGGTTCGCTCAAACCAGGGGGGTTTGGGAGAACCCCCAGGGGTTCAATCAAACCTGGGTTCTCCCGAACCCAGGTTTGGGAAAACCCCCAGGGGTTTGATCGAACCCAAGTTCAAGCAAACCCCCTTTCGAAAAGGGGTTTTCATTTGCTTTTTTTCCGTGCATGCATTAAATGGGTTCGCTCAAACCCTAGTTCTAGCGAACCCTTTTTTGGTTCGTTCGAACCAACTAGTTTGTTCAAACCCCTAGAATGAAAATTTTTGGCATGGGGTCATTTTTTACAAGTTTTCCTTCCTCATTTGAATTGTAAACCACTTTTGTGGATTTACCCATCTAAGCAAGCATGAGAAATACTTGAAATTGCATATCAAGGTACATCTAAAGTAAAAGTAGTTAAATTGCAATCACTTAGAAGGGATTTTGAAAATATTCAAATGAAAGATTCTGAGTCAATAGATCAATTCTTAGCCCAAGTTATAAATGTTGTTACTCATATTAGAGAAAATAGTGATGAATTAATAGATCAAGAGGTTGTAGAAAATATTCTTAGAAGTTTTCCTAAAAAAAATTATAATATTGTGGTTGCAATAGAGGAATCTAAAGATATCTCACAATTATCTATAGATGAGTTGTTTGGGTCATTATTATCTCATGAATATAGGCTAAACAAGAATAACATTGTTTCATTAGAAAATGCATTCAAATCACAAATGACATTTGGTAGAGGCACAGGAAGAGGAAATTTCAGAGGAAGAGGATGAGAAAGAAAAAAATTTCAAAGAGAAGAAAGAAGAAGCTTAGATTCAGGAGAAAGGACAAGACAAGGATTCAAGCTTAGAGGACATCAATATATTCAAGTATCACAAAGTTATGATAAGTCCAATACCCAATGCTATTATCGCAAAAAGTTTGGACATTTTCCAAGTGAATGTCAAAAGAAACAAGTAGATGTAGGAAAGAAAAATGCAATTTTTTTAGAAAGTAATTCAAACACATTATTTATCACATGCCACGTAGCTCAAGAAAATTCAAGTGATTCTTGGTTTTTAGATAGTGTGTGTAGTTATCACATGACATGAAACAAAGATTTTTTTGAAAGCATGGATACTAAAATCAAATCAGAGGTAAAATTAGGCAATAATGACACAGTGGCAGTCATGGGTAAAGGTGTAGTCAATGTGATGATAAATCATGGTAAGAAGACTATTCATGATGTTTACTTTGTTCCTAGGTTAAAGAATAATCTTATAAGTATTGGACAACTTGTACAAAAGGGTTATAAAATCACCTTTGAAAATAATGTTTGTACTATATTTTATATACCTCCTAGTAACATGGTAATTGTAAGGATGGAAATGACAAAGAATACAATGTTTCCATTAAAGATGAGGACTGGAAAGATAGGAGGATTTGAAGCAAATTTTAAGGTAACTTATCAAGATCAAACATGGTTATGGAATTTAAGATATGGACATTTTAATTTCAAAGGATTGTGTTTGCTACAAAAGAAGAAAATGGTAAAAGGACTACCACTAATTGAAGAACCAATAAGTTCATGTGATAAATGTATTTTGGCAAGACAACATAAAGAAATTTTTCCAAAGGGAATTCCATATAGAGCATGTGCACCTTTAAAACTTGTACATATAGACTTATGTGATCCAATGCAAACACCATCATTAGGGGGAGAATTTACTTTTTAACCTTCATTGATGATTATACTAGAAATACATGGGTTTACTTTCTTAAATAAAAATCCGAAGCATTTGGAAAATTTAAAGAATTCAAAGCATTAGTTGAAAAACCTAATTAGATCAATTAGATTAATATATGAAAATGAGGCATTTAATTAAATAGCTAGACTAATTTAATCAAACAAGCGAAAAGAGGATGGATTTTAGGATGAAACGATATTAGTATATGAGATTTGAGTGTGTGGTATCATTCAGGACATTTTTAAGTGTCTACAAATGCATTGGAATCCTTGCAGCTAGTGATGACGTATGGACCACTCCAAATGACATCAAACTTGGAATGTCTTCTAGCTTTGGCTCTGTCTACATCCCATTTTAGTACTAGATCTCCCTCTTGGAACATCCTATGAACTACCTTCTTGTTAAAATTTATTTTGACCTGTGTTGGATGTGTTTCTATGACTTGCATAGATTTGTTCCTTGTCTCCTCTAGTTCCAAGAGCTTAGCCAACCTTACTGTCATAGCATCATTTTCTTCCGACTCCAACTAATTTTCCAACTCAAGGGAAGGAAACTCTAATAATAATGGTAACCTTGCTTCCCTTCCATAAAATAACATGAAAGGAGAATTACCAATTGCTCTTTTAGGAGTAATTCTATAAACCCAAAGGGTTGTCTTCAACTTACTATGCCAGACCCTTTGGTTGTCCTCAATGGTTCTCTTGATAATCCTACTGAGATTTTTATTTGAAGACTCAACTAGGCCATTACCTTAAGGATAGTAATTAGATGAGGTCTTCAAGTAAATTCCATGCTTCATTTCCCAATCAAGGATTTGAGCACTAGTAAAAGCCTTGGCATTATCTGAAATAATGGTGGAAGGAGTGCCAAATCTGGTAACAATTCCATCAAAGAATTCTAAAATTGAAGCATAAGTGGCATCCTTCAAGGCAACTGCCTCTATCCACCTTGTAAAGTAATTTGTGTCTGTTAAAATCCACCTATGACCAATGCTTGATGGTGGATTTATCATGCCAATAAAATCCAAACCCCACTATGTGAATAGATGATCAACTTGAATGGGGTGAAGAGGGAGGGCAGCCAACCTTTGCTTTCTAGAAAAGAAAGCACACTTTTTATAATTTCTCACCCATTTGTGAGCATCATTAAACAAAGCTGGCCAATAATAACCATCCCTCATAACTTTGCAATAGTAGTCCTTGTAGAAAAATGGCCACCTGAAGAACCATCATGGAATTCATTTAGTACTCTACTGACCTGGTCTACTTCTATGCATCTGAATAGGACTCCATTGAAATCCTTTCTAAAGAGTATGCCATCCACTATGACATAGGGAATAGATTGTAATATGAAATTTATTCTTTTGGTCCTATCCAGATCCAAAGGATATCTACCTTCCTATAAAAAGGTAGTCATATCATGCACCTAGCTGCCTTGTATGCTTGCATTTGGTGCTTGTTGTTCCTATAGCATAAGGGAAGCCTCTGTAGGAGTCTCAAATGTTGAGACAAGTTGTTCACATAACCCTTTGCCTCTTAGTAGCTTGGTGATCTTGATGTCAATATCATATTCCATCACCTTGGTGATCTATCCATCCCCTTTTTCATTGATATCTCTGCTCAATAGGAACTCTTTAACACTGATATGGGGTACCATTAGTTGTATCCTATTATTAGACATCTTATGTCTAAATTTTTTCTATGCTCTAACAATGGAAAGAGCTTGCTTTTCAACGTAGCTATACTTGAACTCATAATCTTTGATCCCTTCACTAAAGAAAGCAATGGGCTTCTCTAGATTTTCTTTATTTAGCTAGGTTAGAATACTTGATATACTTGTTTCACCTCCAAAAGTATAAAGAATGAAATCCTTTTCATAATTAGGATTGACAAGGGTAGGAGCTTGAGCAATTTACTATATGATAGCCTCGAAGCTATCTTTACCTTCTTTGGTCCATTTGAAGACCATATTTTTCTTAAGCATAGAAGTAAGAGGCTTTACCAAAGTAGCAAGATTTGGAATGAACCTCCTCACAAAGTTAATTGTGCCTAAGAAACTCTATAATACTTTCTTGTGACTCGGAAGTGGGATGACCAAGATAGATTTTACTCTTGTAGGATCAATGACCAAGCCATCCTTTAAAACAATGTGTCCAAGAATCCTACCATGATCAGTTAAGAAGACACATTTATTTGGATTTAGGGAAAACCATATTCCCTACATTTTTGAAATACTTGCTCAAGGTGACTAAAATGGTATCTTGCATGCTTTGAAAACACTATGATATCATCCAAGTAGACCAAAACAAACTGTCTAAACACACCTTGAAATGCCATATCCATGGATCTCTAAAAAGTGGCACTTGCATTGGTTAGACCAAAAGGCATTTTACAATAAGCATAGGTGCCCCACTTTGTAGTAAATGTATTGTGTTGATCAAATTCGTAGACCAAAATTTGGTTGTAGCCTGACTAACTGTCCAAGAAAGAAAACATTTTTGATCCATTGACTCTTCGTAAAATTTTCTCCATGGAGGGGAGGGATAATGATCCTTTAGTGAGGCTTTATTTAGGTCCCTAAAATCTACACAAAGTCTTATCTCCCCATTATTTTTCTTGGCATGCACTAAGTTTTCCACAAATGAAGAATGCTTGATGGGAATAACAATTCTAGCCTCAATCAATTTGGCCAACTCCTTTCTCATCAAAGGCTCAATCATAGGATTTATAGGCCTTTTTTTTTGTCTTACATGTTTGGAATTTGGATCTAATTCAATAGTATGCTGGGAAAGGCTTGGGTCAAAACCCTTTAGGTCTTCATAAGTCCAAGCAACTACATCATGTTCAATGGTAGAGCATACCTTTCCCAAGTTCAAAGACTTGCCCTCTGAAATTTCTATTCACTTGAAGTCACCCTTCTTTGTAGCTAAGTTCATCATTTTCTACTTTAACTGATCATCAAGGTTGAAAATACCTTCAAGGGTGATAAGACCATTTGGAAGCTTGTTGCTACTCAGCTGCATGATCTGATCACCATACTGAATTTACAACTTAGACTGATTTCTTTTAGAAAATTTTGCCTCATCTTGCAAAAAAATCACTATTTGTTGATCACTATCAAAGACTTTCCAATGATCTTGATTATCCGAAACAATAGGCCTCACCACAAGCCTGATATGTCACTTCTTTTTACTTGCAATATGTGTTGGTATGTCAAATTGAGCACCAATTACTGCAATTATATCATTATGTTTATTATGATTTCTTGGAGTTGTTTGAATGTTAAAACCTTCAAAGCCCTCAATCAAATCCCAAACCCTATGTTTGTAGGATTTGAGTAGATTGTTCTTGGTTGAAATTTAAGTTTTGACTTGATGGACAACCAATTCAGTGCCACCCAAAACTTGTAACAGTTTGATGTTTCTATTTTGTGCAAGTTAGAGACCTTGGATGAGTGCTTCATACTCAACCACATTGTTAGTGCAACTAAATTGAATTTTGAAAGAGATAATACTTCTCCTTGCTTGGAGATACTAGCATTACACCAACACCATCACCATTTACATTTCTAGAACCATCAAAAAACATCTGCCACAATCCCCCTAGATCCTCTTGAGTTTTTATGAGATTGGGGATAGTAGCATTCTCTTCATGAATGCAATAGGCACCAAGACCAGTCTCCTCTACCTCAAAAATAACAAATGGATCAAAATGTAAAGCATTGCCCCATTCAAACAATCAATCAAGTACCTCCTCTATAGGATTTATAGGCTCATGAGAAGAACACTCTTCCTTTTGATCATGCAATGTACAATTCATGTTTATTGGACTAGGAGTGTTTTCTATGGGCTCAGATTTGATGGTTGCTTTAATGCCATATCTAGTTCTAAATAGCATGTGATACCAATCAGCAAACAAGTACCCACCTATCCTAGCAGTGAAATCTTAAGATAAACAAATGAGAAAATGAGTAGGGAGGTCTATGACTGAAATTTATTGCAACACATCACAACTAGAACATGCATGTAAGGACAAATTTAGGTCCTTAATTACTCCCATCTTATTGACAACAATTCCATCCAATTGTAATTTTTTTCTAGCCACCAGTTCATACTTGATACCAAGCATGTCAACAATTCCCTTAGGAATGACTAAACTACTTGCCCCTGAATCTATCATACAATTATGCACTATATGATTTCCAATAATTAGAGAAATAAAGAAGGGAGGCGACTTACTGATTTTTCTATAATTCCCTTCCTCTTTGGGTTGCACTAGGCTGCTAATTGATGGAGTAGTTGGCTCTTTTTCTTGTACATCACCCATTTTTTATGTTCCTTTAAAGTTTTTTGTAGCAAATCCCTTTGTGATGGAATGGATAGAGCCTCCCACATAGTAAAAATCAGATTGGCTTTCTTCATTTGCTCCACTATGTTGAAAGGAAGTTGACTAGCTTTAGAAGGAACCTTTGGAACAACAAAGTATATTCTTGTTGCTTGGGTGATCTTCGACTACTCCACCACTTGTTTAGGCTTATTAATAGGCTGATTTGATTTTGTAACATATATTGTCCTACCTGTTGGTCCAATATTTGCACTTTGTTGAGGTTGTTGAGAGACTGATGCTTTTCCAACCATGGAAGATGTACTACCCTCCACTGCTCTTTTCTTTGATCTTGTATTCTGGGCTATTGTATCAATATCTGCTTGATTTACACCACAAAAATCCTCTAGGCCCCAAATGAAAAATGAGTCTTCACATGTATGATTGTGATTACTAGCAACTATTTGGCTTTTGCCAATCTATTTCCCTAAAATAGAGGTTTCATTTTGAATCACTAGAGTTTGTGCAAACTCTCCATTTTGAAAAGCATTTTGATTATGAGCTTGCTCACAAGGGTAACACCACTCCTCTTGTGCTAGATTATTTTTCACTAGGACCAAAGCTTTAGAAGTGTTGGTAGTAGTTGTGTGCATGCTATGCATCGGCTTAGTGTGATTCCACTGATTTTGTCCTTGATAAGCAGACCTATTTTGCTAATAACCCTAATTTTGAGGTTGATAAGGCCTATTATTTTGAGCTTTCTACCTCTTCATTGATACTAAATCATTATTCATACTTTAGAGCAAGGTGCCCCAATATTTTGGAACTGTAGTAAAAGTAGAAGGTTGGTTTGTGGGAACCATTGGGATAGGAGCCACTAGAATAGGGGCCACTGTTGGTTGTGAAGGAAGCTCTAGAAATAAAGGCATTGGTGGTCTAGGAGATATCTTCCCAACCTGTATTAAACATTTTTTTCCCCTTATAGCAAGATCATATGCATATGGTAAGGTGTAACCTCCCATTGACTGAACCATAACAACTATATCACTATTAAGAGCTCTTAATAAATATGGAAAAACATGCTCAAGAGAAGGTTTGACCAAGGTAGGGATTCTATCCCAAGTCTTCTGAAATATGTAGTTAAAATCACTCATGAATTCATGAGGTGCTATTTTAATAGTTTTCATCTATTCCACTAGGGATAAATGGTTACTCTTATCTTCAAAATGTTTGCATAACTTCTCCCCCAACTCATCCCAATTGTGAATGGAGTTGGGTGGCAATCCTCTATACCATTGCATTGCTTTACCCTTAAGGGAAGTGGATAGCAACCTAACGGCCACGTTGTCTTCTATTACATTATGCATTAAGCATATGTTTTCCACATTTAGGATGTTCGAGTTGCTGGAGTTGTAGATTTTTCACCAGTAAAATGGGGAATAATTTTGAGGGCATTGACTAGTATATCATCTTTTTAGGCTAGAATCAAGGGGCTTCCACTAGTAAAAGATACAAAAGGCCAATTTTTGGGTAAATCCATATGGAATAAATTCCTACTTGTATGGACAACAAGTGTTCTAGCTTGAAATAATCTACCCACAGGTGGCATAGATAGAGCTCTAGGAGGACTTGTACTCCTATTTCTTTCTATAGGTGACAAATATTTTCTATTTCTTCTTCTAGAATTAGAAAATGAGAGTTGAGTATACTAGAAATTATCTCTAGAAGATGCTCTTGTTTTGATTTTTGGCATGAATGTGCAGGTCTGATCTTGAACCAAGAGTTCTAGGTAACAACAGAGTCACCAACTTGAATATTGAATCTTCTTTCAAAGCAGATTCGGCAGGTACTTGTTAATGTTCCCCTTTAGGGTTGAATTATTGAGAGTAGCACCACTCTCTCAACAATGGTGAAATGAAATTTCTCTTAACATCCCACTGGATGTGCTAGAAACTATCCCATCGAGCATGCCAAAAACTATTGTCACATAAAATTGCACCTATTGAACAAGAGTTCGGTGTTCTAATGACACAATGGAAACAACCTCAAGGTGTGGGACCTTGTGTGAATGAGTTTGAATCTCCAGAGAAGGTCGGATTCCTATTCTAAACTAAGTGCTAATGTGTTGGTCTAACCCAACACATGAAACCTATTACTACCCTAATCTAACAAATCACAGAGGAAAAGGGATAGAAGGAGAACATGAAATAAAAGGAAGGTGATGCACCAAGATAGAAACATGTTTCTTCTTGTTTTAAACAACATAATACATCAATAAAATAGCTAAAACACATAATCAAACACAAAGGTAAAAGGATTTTACTCAAACATGCAAGAGATAACAATGATAATAGCTAAACTTTATTAACATAAAAGCTTAGAAGTAATATTTACAATGACAGAATGCAAAAATTACAGTGTTTGCAAGGGAAAAACCCTAGAGGAGCCAGAGGAAGAACCCTTAGAAAATATACAAGTGTTTTCTTTATAGTTCAGGAATAACTAAGATGAACATTAACCAAACCCTAATCAAATTAGGGTTAGCAGATCTGATCAAAGAAGCATGAGATCTATCAAAAAAATATGTGCCTAGGACAAGCATGGTCACCATACCTATTGTGAAAACTGCACCAAGAAGATCCTAGAGAGGACAAGGTTTACATGCCATCCACCCTATCGTGAAGATTTTCCTGGAAAAGCCATCCAAAATCCTCCATGAAATACATGATTTGGATATGGAAATGGTTAGAAGGGACACCCATTATCAATGAATGAGCATGGCACCTGCAAAATCACCTAGAGAAGTCATGGAATGTATTAAATGTTGTCCTCAAACACTAAAACATGCTTAGTAGTTGGGAGATAGTTCTGCATTAATGGCCCCAAAAATAGCATCGTTGGAATGTCAAAGGGACAAGCATTAAGGTCCCACTGATATCCATCATTCCCTCTATTGAAGAGATCTTCCCTTGCATAAAAATATTGAAGGGACCAAAAAAAAGCTCACTCTGATATCGTATTATCTCCTTGATACAGCTCCATCAGAATATCAAAGGGACCACATTTCAACTCACTCCAATATTCATCTTTCTCTTCAATGAGGAGCCTTCAAAGATCGGGCCTTGGGCTATTAGAGGTTGGGCATCGAGCTTGTAGCTTACCACGTACCAAAGGAAGAAGGAACCATGACCAATGAAAAGAACCTTCTTTGAATGACCATGCAAAAACTTGACACTCAGCCAAATTTAGAATAAAGGCATTGGTGAGAAGAAGAGATGGAAGGAGAAGGTTGAAAGAGAAAGCATGCAAGTGATAACATCAAACCTTCGAGGATCAGTTGTCAGGTTGTCGGGAAACAAAAGATGAAGGGAAAGAAGATGTTAAAGGGAAAGGGTGAAGGCTAATACCCAAAACACTTAGAGGAAAGAAGAAGGAAAAGAAGGAGTGAGAGCGATGGAGAAAGCATACAATTAAGCAGGTAAGTGAAAGCCTGAAAACTTGAAAATCTTGAACTTAGCCAATTTAGGAACCCTCAAGGAAAACTCCTGGAAGATGATCCATGTAGGATCTCTCAGATCAGATATCAGTGATGGGTCATCGAATGGGGGCATGAAATTTCAACAACTACTACAAATTCATCCACATCTTCATATAAGGATTTATCAGATTCAAAATTAGAGAAAGACTCATTTTTATTTTTCTTCTCCTTCTTATAGTCTTTGTGGAAATGACTAGATTTTCCACAGTGCAAACATTTCACCTTGAAAATTTTACCAGGAGACTTAGATCTCCCCAAAGACTTGGACTTAGACTTCTTTTCCTTTTTCTTGATTTTCTCCTTCAATCTAGACCATAGGGCCTCCTTGGTCACCTCGAAAGATTTCCTTCACATCTCTTTAAACAACAATGAAGAAACCACATATTCCATCTTGAAAGTGGTTGTTTTAATTCTAATAGCCATCACCAGGTGGTCCTATGAGTTTGGAAAAGAACATAGAAATAACATGTTATGGTCCTCATCATCAATCTTCACACCAACAAAACCCAATTGAGCAACAAGCATATTAAATGCATTTAGGTGATCAACAATTGATCCTCCTTCCTCCATCCTTAGAGAATATAGTTTCTTTCTCAAGAATAACTTATTTACCAAGGTTTTTCCTTGATAAATGTCACCAAGATTCTTCCAAAGACTAGCTATAGTCTTCTCCTCATGGACATTCATGAGCGTGAAATTAGCCAAACAAAGTCTTATCAAACCCTTGGCTTTCTGATCCATTAGATCCCAAGCAATTTGTGAGGTTGCTATTGGTTTTGTACTAGATATTGCATCCCATAGATCTCTATCTATGAGCATATCCTTCATTTTGAGTTTCCACAACTCAAAATTACTGCCATTAAATTTCTCCATCTCTATTCTTCCAGATGTGCTTGCCATCTTAAAACTATAAACAAGATTACAAAGTTCTCTCTGCAAGAAGTCCCACTGAAATTATATAAGCATTAAAAACCCTTCAAACCCAATAAGGATAACAAAGTTGGCCAGGCTTAGATACCAAATAAAAGGAAAGCTGAGTGCAGAAAATATTCTCTAATGCAAATCAATCAAGAGAGGGTTGCAAGAGACTTGTTTCAAATCCTTTAACTTTTAAAATTAGCATTCAATATTGCACATTCAATTAATTATTGTCATATTTAAAGCATTGAATGAAACAACACAAAAATTTATGTGGGAAAACCCTTTAGAGAAAAAAACGTGCACACCAGAGCATAGATCAATTTTATTACTATAATAAACTATTATAACACAAATCTTAGAGTCTATGCTCTTACAGGTGTTGATTCACTATGATACAAGTTCTAGAGTGAATCCAACAATATAATGGCAAATAAATATTACAATTGCAACATACAAAAAATGCACTAAGACATCAATACATATTCTTCTCATACATGGGTGTTGAGCATTTCCATGTGTCAATCTCTCAGTCTCTACATGCATGTAAACTGAAATTGACAACATGCATGAGTCCCAAGTGACTCTATTAGCAACCTATCAAACATGCATGCACATGCAACAACATGCAAGCACATACAAGACTTGCATCTCCAAAAGTCAATAAACCTCACATGCTAAGTGTCCCATAGAGAAGATAAGCTTTATTTCCAAATTAGAACTCGCCCTTGAGACTCCTAATCACTCCAAGTGACAACTCAACCTCCATTTAGCAA
>VDFB02280526.1:0-35150 GCA_007258455.2 Sequoia sempervirens | reverse complement strand
AATGCCTTTTTGTAAATGGCATAGACTGTTCAGTTGCTTTGGCGACTTCATAATGCTAAATAGTTTTGTGGCCATATATGTCGACTATTATATTGCTTATTGTGTGTGTTTATGTGGATTGTTTGATTTCTTTGTAGCTTTCACCACTACATGCAAACCATAAATTAAATAATGTGTTAGAAGCTATTTAACAACAACTCAAGAATATGTATGCATCTAACATCGATGAGAGAGCATCTGTGGCTTTGTTTTTCGAAGCCATATATATATGCATTGCACATGCATTGGATCCATGTGCGTGATTTTATTTCTGTAATCCTTATATATAAGCACAAAAAAGTGTAGTTTGTTTCCATTTGTTTCCTTTTTTTTACTGTCCAAATATTTATGTATGTGAAATTAGATGTAAGCAGGCGTTGATATATACTCCTTGCCATGTTTATTGTTTGAGGAATTCTCATGGAAACAATGTTTCATGCATGGGCTCCATATATTGGGGATAGTTGCGATAATAGCTTGGACTTAAAACTTACCAAAGTAATTGAGTAGTTTATGTTATTTGGACTAAGGCATCGTTCAATGCAAGGTTGTAGATTGGGCTTCACAATATACACAACAAACATTGTATCCATAGCCTATATAGTAAGTCTAATAAGGCACATTGATTTTACCATTGATTGGACTAGTGGATGATGTATGTTTTGTTTCATTTCATATTTCATATGCATAGATCTGTGTGTTTTAAACATTTGATGCAAACAATATTCATATGTTTGAGGTCCACCTAAGGATATATGTGTGTTTTCTACACATAGCTTTGGATACATATATGTCTGTATAGATTTTCCTTTCTAAGCATATATCTAGAGTTTTTTATTGCTTCCCACCCATACCCACTACATGCGAATCATAGATGAAATAATATTTTTCCAGCTATTCAACAACAATCAACAATGTGTATATATGTGCAACTAACTTTCAAGACATATACATTGATGTGGAATTTTTTTTGCAACTCCAAATACATCTATTCCATGTGTTGGATGTATATGTACGAATATGTTGCTTAGAGATATATGCATGGAAAAAAGTATGTGTCTCTTTTGTAGTGTTTTATTCCTTTTTTCTCCACTATAGATATGTGTGTATGTCAAATTAGATGTAGACACCATTCATATATATTTGTTGCTTTTCTTATTCTTTTCATAACATAGGGTGGACAATAGGCCTTATTTTGTTCTTGCTCATTTTAGCTAGCCTATGTACAGATATGTATGTTTGTGAAATTAGAGACACACATTATTCATCCTTGTGTGCAAACATGTATCTATGTGAAATCAAATGCAGAAAACATTCATATATATTGCTTGATATGCTTATTATTTTCATAGGTTAATTATGATTTATATTTGATTAGATGGTTCATTTCTAGTGGGAATGGTTGCAAAGTGATAAAATAGTACATGTCCTTCACGATGGGTTGTTGTTGGCTATTTTTGTATCATTTCAAGGGTAGTTGTCATTTGTCTAGGCCTCAATAGCAGTTTGATCAATGTTCCATCTCACACTTGATATACAGCCTTCCATTGTAACAAACCCTTATTGAGGTCTACACAGCTAACAACTATCCTTCAACAAGAACATTCACTATTTTATTACTTTGAAAACATTGTGACCACATGGGAACCATACACAAATTAGTCTTGATGCAAACCAGTGTTTAATTTTGCTGACCTTATTTATTGATGCACCAAATTATTTTGATTTAAAAATCAAGAAATATCCATCAGCTTTATCCCAACCAGACCCCCCACCAGAAGGCTCAAAAGACGAGAAGGCTAATGAAAATTCTGACCAAAGTTCACACAAATAGGGGGTAACCACCCATCCTACATGTGAGTTGTTACAATTACATGAATAGTGGCATAAATCTTGCATTTGGAACTTGCAATATAACTTTCCATTTGGAAAATGTAGTAAAAGAATAAACATAGGGATCAGTGTATATGAATATTGTCTACACCCACTATGACATATATATGTATCTACACATAGGGAAAATATATTGTCCACCATTGTAATCAATGGTGGCATAAAAAAAAATATCACACTAGGAAACCTATGCCCAGTTCCCAATTGAATCAAACATAAACTGTGTAACATTAACTATTTCACTCCATTGCAACCATAACCACACAATGGAAACCATAAATTAGACACCCTTGGTTTGAACACCGACCCACAAGCGGAAACCTACAAAACACAAAAATATGTAGTTACAAATTGATGGAAATCCATAGCCACAAAACACGAACCTTAAAGAGAAACCCACAAAAAATTGACGGTAACAAACCCATACAAAAATATACTCTTTTCTCAACAGAACCTCATTGAAAATTGAAACAATACAACCTTTTCAACAACACCTTCTCAAAAATGAAACAATATAGCTAAAGCAAGAGAACAATAATCAACAATGCCCAATGGAATCTAACACAAAGTGTATAAGATTAACTATTTTATTTTTTTGCAACCATAACCACAAAACACAATCCAAAAAATACAACACCTTAATGAGAATTGGAAGACTTCTCAACAACACCTTTTTTGAGGATGAAACAATATATCCCAAGATACACAAGAACAACCAACAAAAATTGCATAACATCAACAATTTTATTTTGTTCCAAACATAGCCACAAAACGGAAGCCATAAACAAAAAACCACAAAGACTCACAGAAACAAACCAAAGTTAAAATATACTCATTTCTCAACAAAACCCTATCAAAAAATTGAAACAATATAGCCTTCTCAAGAACACCTTCTTGAAAATTAACAGTGACAAACCCATCCAAAAAATATACTCCTTTCTGCACCTTATCAAAATTTGAAGCAATTAACAGTTCCTTATCGTAGATAAAATAATATAGCCTTCCAAAAACCATGGACCACAAATGAAACAATATGACAAACAGTTTTTCCAATATGCACCTCTTCAGGTGCTTGGTTCAAACAAACCTCTTTCTTCTAGCTTTCTCCAGCCTGCCTTCTTTCTCCAGGCCTGCAAACATAGCCAGAACACGGAAACCATAAACAAAAACCCACAAAAATTCATAGTATCAAATCCATTCAAAACCATAAATGAGATAATATTTCGTTCTTAGAAACTATATAGTATTTTCTAAACAACAACTTATCAAAATTTGAAACAATCAACAGTACCTTATCACAAATCAAACAATATAGCTTGGCATAGACCGTGAACCACAAATTAAACAATATTGCTAAGGGTTTTTCTGACATGCACCTCTTCCCACTAGCTTTCTTGCACAAAAATGGGCAAAATATTATCATAGGTAACACTTATCATTTGCTTTGTTACAATCACCCCATGAAAAAAACACAAAATAACCTCTACCCACCTTTGTGGAAGCTACACAAAGCTTGATCGAGCTTGCACCCTCAGAGAAGCTTACCTTCCTTGCTAATGGCTCTGATAGCACATATAGCAATAGAATGACACAAAACAATGCCTTATCAAAAAAAATTGAGACATTCATTTTGCTCCCCGAGGCATTAAATGATAGGTGTTATTACAACCATTTCCAGTACACGCAAAGCATACAACAATTAATGTTGATGCAAACTAGCATTCAATTTTGGTGGCCTTCTCTATCCACGCAGTGAGAAATGTGCCACCCTATTCCCAAGGCAGCCAAAAATTTCCTCCGCCACCTTTTACATAACCATTGGAAGGCTAAAAACTTGGGAGGCTAACCAAAAATTTTGACCAAAGTTATAACCCATCCGCTACCTTTTACCCAAATTAGCCTACCACAGACTGCACATTGTAAATGAAACAATGTCGCAGAGGTTTAGTGTGCCATGCACCTCTTCGTGCTTGCTTCAAGTAGGCTTCTTCCCGCATGCTTCCTTTACATTTCCTTGTATCTCGAAGCCTGCAAGAAAATTGCATATTCTAATTAGTTTTAACTATTTGCAAACATAGCCAGGAAATAATGTAGAGTAAGCTAGAGAACAATAATTAACAATGCTTGATGGAGTCAAACATAAAACCGATGCAGAACAATAGCCACAAAATGCCAACCATAAATGAAACAATATTGTTTTTAAAAAACAATATAGGCTTTTGAGAATTATTCCTTGAGGAAAATTCAAACAATACAACCTTTTCAACAACACTTTATTGAAAATGAGACAATATACCCCAAACTAGATAACAACAATCAACAAAGTCTGAATAGTGTTAACAATGTAATTCCTTTGAAGACATGGCTACAAAGTTGGAGTAAAAAAAATCCCACACAAAAATAATTGTAGTGGAAAGGCCATGTGAAAATATATTGTTTTTCTCAACAGAACCTAATCGAAAATTGAAATAATATGGGCTTCCCAACAACATCTTTTTGAAAATAAGACAACATAGCCTAAGGTAGAGAACAATAATCAACAATACCTAATGCAATGAAACATAAACTGTATAACATTAACTATTTTACTCCATTGCAACCATAGCCACAAAACGAAAGCCATAAATCAAACAATATTTGTTTCATTAGTGAGCCAGATGGACAAAGCCATAAAACGTGGACCATAGATTAAACAATATTTATTTTTACAAAAAATATTGTATTTTCTCAACAACACCTTATCAAAAATTGGAACAATCAACAGTGCATTAACATATATCAAACAATATAGCCCACAACAACCTACAAACCACAAGTGAAAAAATATTGCAAAGGGTTCTCCCAGTATGCACATCTTTGTGGTTCCTTTGCATACATAGATATATGTACATATGACACACACATTGTGCATCACTCTAATTATTAGTGCCATTTCCCAAACTTTTGTATTTCTTTTGGAGTCATTGGCCCATGCAAAAAACAAAAAATATGCTATAATCACCTTCAGAAAAACTTCATAGCAGGAGGTTGGACTTGCACTTTCACAAAAGATCGTCCTCTTGGCATCAACATTTACTGTTCTATGGTTTCCATGAAGTGGCAATGGTTGTTCCAACATAGGTGCTATTAAAAAACATGAGCAAAAATAGCGAAAGTCTTTTCAATTTTTAATAAGGCATTGTTGGGTATTCTTCTATGACTTTACCTCCTTTGATAGCTATGAGCCAAGATTTTGAGCTTCTTTGAAGGTTGAAGTCCGAGTGGCCTTTCCAATAGATGTATCATTGTGTATCTATATCTATAAGTTTCCATTCATCTATAATATATCTATATTGTCTACATCTAATGCCATGCACATACATTTCTACATGTAATTTTTTAGTCTGTATAGTTCCAAAAAATAAATTCTTACATATGCATCCAATGCATGATGTTGGATTCTATTTTTTGGCATATTTGTTAAGTGTACCTTTTTAGTTATTATTTCTACCAGGCTCAAGATGAACTTGTTCGAATGATTGGTTGTAGCTTGAGTGTGATAAGAAAGATTGGTTTCACCATTGATCAAAGTGGTGGACAATGTATGTTCTTGCTTGGGGGTTTGTTGAGAGCCCGTGGGCCTCCATGACCCAATATGGTAGGGTGGAGACCAAGCCTTGTTTTGTTGTATGGATTTTCATATTTGTTATTTTTTTTTTACCTAGATTGTAGGCCTTTATGTTGGTGTTAGATAGGAAATCTCTTTTCATGTGACAAGCACAACAAAGAAAGAAAAGCAAACAGATGTCTAGTCAACAAAAATTATAAGAAAAATCCAAATTCACAATTATCCATGGGTGTTTGGCATTCAAGCCAGCATGAAAATTATGTTTGGAGAGTCTTACATGGTAGGGAAAATTGCATACAGATTTGACGGTAATAGCTTGCACTTACCTTCAAAGTTAATTCTTGCGACTTTGACTATTGTTGTTTTAAGCCTTGTTTCTAAATTATAGGACTGAGTTTTAATAAGAATAGTGAAATAAAATATATGAATATTATCTATATCTAATGCCATGTACATAGATTTCTACATGTACTTCTTTAGTATGTATATTTCCAAACAACAAATTCCTCCATATGCATCCAATCCATGGTGTTGGATTATATTTGTTGGCATATTTGTTAAGCATACCTTTTAGGTTCTTATTTCTTACAGCCTCACAAAAGGAGTTGTTGCAATGATAAGATGTATGTTATGTGTGATGAGAAATATTTCTTCCACCATTGATAAAAGTGATGGAAAATCTATGTTCTTGCTTAGGGGTTTGGTGAGAGCCCATGGGGCTCCATGACCCAATATGGTAGGGTGGAGAGCAAGCCTTGCTTTGTTATTTTTCATTTCATATTTGCTATTCACTATTTAGTTGTGTTGTGGGTACTTGTGGACATGGTTGTATGCATGTATACATTTACATATGCATATATGTAAATCAAAAACCAATCCACCACCTTTTCCTTGGCACCGAAGAGCTCAAAAAATGGGAAGGCTGACGAAAATTCTAACTAAAGTTCACCAAAACCAAATAGCAACTCGCCACCTTTCCCTTGGCACCAAAAAACTCTAAAACTGGTGCATATGTATATGTGTATGCATATATGCATGTGCACTCAAAATATTGTGTTCCCAATATGGTAGCGTGGACAGTACATCTTGTTTTTTTTTGTTTGGGTGTTTGCAAGCACGTTTTTGTCTTCAGTGTAATATATGTGTATGCATATATGCATGTGTAATGGAAAACATAAAGTTTTTATAGATGGAAACTAGAATGAATGAAGGAATGATGCACAACCATAGGAGTAGCAGTGTTACAATCTTCTTTAAAGTGCACATTGTACCTTCCATTTGTTCCACTCTCCATTGAAAACATTTCATATGTATAGCTAGATTTGCAAATACATTTACACATGTGTATGCTTTGGTTGTTGTCGATAGATCACTATTGGGGAAAGTATTTGTGAATGTGCATGTTTCTAATTTTTAATTTGTTTACTTTTGCACCATGTTTTATATTTAAAACCAACAAATCGCTAGATATGCATCCCATGCATACTACTGATTGTGATGTCTTAGTAATAACTGTTAGTATGAAAGGTTTTGTATTGGGCATTGTAAGTAGCATTGGTTTCACCATTGATCATAATGGTGGGAAATGTATGTTCTTGCTCGGGGGTTTGGTGAGACCCCATGGGGCTCCATGGCCCACTATGGTATGGTGGAGAGCAAGTATTTCTTTGGTCTATTTTTAGCTGGTGTACACATCCTTTTATATTTCCAAGTAGCAAAACCCGTGAATTGTTGAGCTGGTGTTTGCAAACACATTCTTGTCTTCATTGTACTATATGTATATGTATATATGCATGTGCAGTAAAAAATGTGAAGTTATTTTAGATGGAGAGTGTAATGAAGGAAGGGATGATGCACAACCATAGGCAAAAATAGCAGTGTAGTCTTCTTTAAAGAGTGCATTGTACCTTACATTCATGAAACTCTCCATTGAAAATAGATTGCATATGCATATATACATTTACAGACACATTTCCATATATTTTTACTTTGGTTATTGTCAATAAGTGACTATAGGGAAAATAATTTGTCTATAGGCTATGTGCAGGATCATGATGGGCCAAAAAGTGGTGATATGATGGGTATGTGGCCGACGACTTTATTTTTACCCAAAATTGATGAAACGAAAAGGATTTTTAAAGGAGATTCTCAACTTTCCACCAATATAAATTATGCTTTACTTTGAATTTAATAAATAATTATTATTGATTTTCTATTTGAATTACGACTAAAGTCCTGATTGATAGGTTGATTGAAAAACATCTATAGCTTTCAAATGGTATCATGTATTTTGAATCAAAAACATGCATCACATTCTATGCTTCACATAATATAGGATTAAAAAAAATTGAATTTCATGAAGTTTTGACAAGTTAAGGTGGTCGAGATATCACAGCGTTTTTATATTTTTTAAAAGTTGTAATAAAAATCATAATTAAAATTATTTACTTAGAAAAATATTACAAAACAATAGGCATCACATTCGGACACTCTCTACTTATAAAAACTTTATAAAAAATATCATATTTTATTGTAGTTAGAGAATTGCATGCACACCTACTTTATTTTTCCCTAAAATTTAAGTACTACTCCATTGAAATTTCAAATTTTCACCAAATAGATTTTTATTTTTTAAATAAACCTAGTAGTTTAGAAACTTCATTCAATTTTCTAAAGATTCTATTCTTACATATTTTTGAAATAATATAGATAACTTATTCAAATTTTTATGTCAAGTTTCCTAACTCTGATTTTTCTTAATTTTTCACCACTTAAGGGCCTATTTTTTCCATGATGATCTTGCACATACCCTACATGTGGGTTTTTTATTTTCTTAATTTTCCCTTCCCTACACCATGGTTTCACATTTGCAAGTAGGAAATTTGTATATATGCATGCAATGCATAATGTCAATTGTGATGCCTTGGGCATTATCCCTTATAGGCTCAAAAAATAACTGTTAGAATGAAAGGTGCTATATTGGGAGTAATAAGCAACATTCATTTCATGATTGATCATAGGGAAAAAAAATTTGGACACACTTGAGCTCATACCATTGACAAGAATTTTTTTCATAAGAGTATTTAATTATTAAACTATGTATCATTATACTTGACAAATTACTATTATATGCGACATGGTTTAACACTAAAAATGCTTTTCTGAAAAGAAGTCTCATCAATGCATAGTGTTACCATTAATTCCTATCCATAGGAAAATTTAGTATAGAAATCGATGCATTTTCTTTTGAATTAGCCACTTCTCCAATGAGATTGTTCTCACAAGGCTTTGTGACCCAGTATGTTGGGGTGAAGACCAGGTGTTCCTTTCATCTGTTTCATTTTGTGTTAGCTATTTGTTCATTGGTTACATTCTTGGTTTTTTAGTTGGAGTTTGAAAGAACTTTTAAATACAATTCATATGGATACATACATTTATGTATACATATACATATATGTATTCTTTGGTTGTTTTCCATAAATCATTGTTGAAAAAAATAATTGTGTCGTGTGCGTTTTCCCTTCTTTGTGCATGGCTTTATTACTATGGATTGTTCTGTTTTCTGAGTCTTCCATCTAGGCCACTGTTCAAACCAATATTGATTCATTTATGGCTTCCATATTGTGTTAATAGTTGGAACATAGTAAAATAGTTCATGTTATATAGTTTATATTCCTTTCCATAGGGTATTATTGAGTGTTGCTATCTGCCTTTAGCTACTTTCTTGCATATTCAATTAGCTTGACCACTTTAGTTATGTCATTTCCCTTTAACTTGGTGCTTGCAACCATTTTATTGTTTTCTTAATATAATTATTGTAGGCTTCATATCCTTCTTCAAGTTCCAATGCTTCATCTAGTGTGGATCATAAAAAGGAAACAAAATGCCAAAGAAACGAGCTTTATTATGCATGCCACAAAGACCAGATTTGTGTAGGTTAGCGAGCTAGGTACTTGCAACAAAGATGTGCTGTAGAACCACCTAGCTTGGCGCCACATGCCCAGCTAGGCACACCACTATTGCAAGCAAGCTTGCTAGTAAGACTTGCTTGTTGTTACACCCCCTCAACTCCCACCCCTTCACAACTACAACACAACCATCGTAGTGAATCTACCTCCACAACACCTAGTTGTACATTGTCGCAAACCCTTGCTAGGCATGCCTTGCCATCCACATCATCAACGATCCACCACTCAAGCAACATGTTTGGTGAAAATTTTCGCATTGCTATGAAGTCCTTTCATTGGTGCATTGATGCTTTGTCTAAATTGATTTTTTTTTGTTTGCAATGAAAGCTATGCCAGCATGAGAGTCTAAGCATCCAGTGTTGGCATTGTGTGTTTTCATTTTTCTTCTACAAAAGGTGTCCATATATTTAGTGGGTATGTGCAAGATCATCATGGAAAAACATGCCCTTAAATGGCAAAAAATTCAGAGTTAAGGAAACTTGACTAAAATTTGAATAAGTTATCTATATTATTTCAAAAATATGTAAGAATAGAATCAGAGAAAATTGAATGTAGTTTCTAAACTACTAGGTTTATTTATAAAAAAAAAAATCTATTTGGTGAAAATTTGAAATTTCAATGCAGAGTACTTAAATTTTAGGAAAAATAAGAAGTAGGTGTTTGTCTGACCACCCTAACCACAATAAAATGATATATTTTTTATAAGATTTTAGATATAAGTAGATAACTCATGTCCGATGTGATGCATATATTTTTGTAATTTTTTTCCAAGTAAATAATTAATTATGAAAATTTTATTACAACTTTTAAAAAATATAGAAACCTCGTATGTCCGACCACCTTAACTTGGTCAAAACTTCATGAAATTCAATTTTTCTTTTTTTTAATCCTATAGTATGTGAAGCATAGAATGTGACGATGTTTCAGATTCAAAAAATGTGATACCATTTGAAAGCTATAGATTTTTTCAATCAGGACTTTAGTCATAATTCAAATAGAAAATGAATAATAATTATTTATTAAATTCAAAGTAAAGAATAATTTATATTGTTGGAAAGTTGAGAATCTCCTTTAAAAACCCTTTTAGTTTCATTAGTTTTGGGTAAAGGAAAAGTCATCTACACATACCCTACACATACCCATCATATCGCCACTTTTGGTCCATCATGATCCCGCACATTCCCTAGCCTAACAAACAAAATGGATCTAGGGCCACAACCAGTTGTCCTTGTAAAGCTTACTCAAGTCAAAGAAATGCTTATAGCTAGAGTTGCTCTAGTTTTGCAAGTAACCCATGCTAGAGGAGGCCAATATAAATATAGTGGACATACTATAAGCTTCCTACAAGACATCACAACCATTACAAATTTATTTTTGTGTTGTCTACATGATCTTGAAGTCATGATTGTGTGAAGAATTGGTGTTCAGGGGAAAAACTATGATTGCTATGTTGACAAACATAATGTCATGGTTGCATTAATATATAAATTTGAGAATGACCCATACTATAGTGATGTTGCAATAGATTGTGATTCTTTAAATTTTTTTCCTTCTACAAGTACTGACATCTCTGGTCTTCTGCACATAATGGAAGAACTAAGGCATAACCCAATTGAACCAATGGCAACTATAGAAAGCATTGTTGATGAGGAAGCTAACCTTCAAGACTCCTCATCATTTATTCCATTAATGCCCAACCCTCCTTAATAATT
The DNA here is from genome assembly GCA_007258455.2 of Sequoia sempervirens. Lineage (NCBI taxonomy): Eukaryota > Viridiplantae > Streptophyta > Pinopsida > Cupressales > Cupressaceae > Sequoia > Sequoia sempervirens. Next base: position 23,931 of record VDFB02280526.1, on the reverse strand, counting down.
GCAGGAAATTAGAGATGCCTTACAAATTAAAGACACTAGTCAAAATACCTTGCCTTGGCCTAAAATAAATTCTAGCCCTATCAATGAATATAATACAATAGGGTTATTAAGCATAGCTTTTCCAATCTTGTTCCCCACTGGCATGGAAATTCCCCTATAATCAAGAACCATACAAAATTACATGAATATGCCTTGCACTTGATGAGATACTATGATAATAGATTTGGGAGGCATGCTAGATTTAGATATTACCTTAATAATTTGATAATGAGACATCAAAGCCAACAATCAACATCAGGTTTTTTATGAAAACAAACCTGGAGGAAATAATCCCAAAGTTTGTTCTTGCTTTGCAACAATTGCTTTGGGAGGCATGAGATACCCAAATAGAAAACCAACTTATTCACTTTGGTGCATCCTTGCGAGGAACACACTCATATTGGGCCAATTTCTGACAAGAGCTTGCAACAATGATCCACCAACTTGGTACACTAACTCTTTTCTTCACTTTGAACTTTGCAAATACAAAATGACCCAATTTGCATTGGGTGATTGAACCTCATTCCCAGTTCAATTTTCCATACTCCCAGAGATGCTTCACAGAGAACATTGTACAAAACCCACACATAACAACCTTGTACATTCACTTGCAATTCACTATTTTATGTGAAGAGGTTATTGAGAAAATTTTCCACACAAAGGACTATTGGTATAGTTATGAGTGGCAACATCACGGGTCAACACATGTACACGGTTTCTTGTGGCTCCCAAATGCCCCAAACATGGACATGCTTGATTGGTCCAACCCACATGAGCTTTAGCAAGCAAAAAATTTCTTTGATCACTATGTTTTAGCATGGAACCCTTGTCCCCGGGAGTAGCTAATATCAAGGATCCACCACTCAGCTTTGGAGGACCCGTGCTTGCTTAATACAAAGCAAATTTCTTCCACTGATCCAATGGTGGACTATGAAAAGTTGTTGAAGATGGTGCAAAGGCATACCAAGTGCACTCAATACACTTGCCTTAGGAAAAAAGACCACCAATTACAATGTCACTACAAAGCTCCATGGAATACACAACCATCTTCAACATTGATAATTGACAGTGAATTGAAAAAATCATATAAACCAACAAGAAATGATGAGTGTGTTAATATCCACAACCCTGAGATGCTTGCAATTTGGAGAGAAAATGTTGATTGCTATCTAGTATTGTCTAGAAAAATTGTGCTAAACTACATTTCCAAATATGCATCAAAGTCTGAGAAAAAATGTGAAAGCTATATTGATATCTTGTAGAGGCTTACAAATACAAATTCATTTGGGGATAGAGTGTTGCTTTCCTGCAAAAACTTCATGATGAATTTCATTGTTGATTGTGAAATTAGTGCACAAGAAATGTGCCATATGTTGAAAAAGTTGCCCCTTGCCATCTCAAGTCAACATTTCTTGTCTTTGAATGTTAGCAAGCAAACATTTCATCGTTTGAAAATAGTTGATAGCGGTGATGAGCTTGCCAGTGGTTATATCCATTCCTACATGCAAAGACTAGCTGAAATGGAGACAATATTCCTTATTCATTCTACACAACTTTATACATATAGGAAAAATCGCAAAGGTGCAGCTTGGCGTGCTCGGCCACAACCTGCTATCATCATTGTTTACCTGCTTTTTAAGACCATCTCGCCAGAACAAAGTGATTCCTTCAAAACAATTTTTTGGTCATAATTTCTACTATACAAACCTTTTTCAAAATGTTGAGGCTGACATAGGCCTTATGAGAGAAAGCATAACACAAAATTGGAGGCTATTTTATGCTATTGACTATGATGCTTGGCATGTCAATAGACTTGTTGTCCCCCCTACCGATGGGGAGGGTAGTGATAGTGATACCAATATTGCATAGTCTCTGCCCCACATAGATGAATGTGAATAGGAGTTGCTCTCTTGACTTGGTGCCACAAATAATGTTTGTTTTGACCAGGTGCAACTCTTGGGTAGACAGGACTTTGAGCTACATCACAGGTGGGACAACCACCATGTTCCAAAGAATCTTCATAGCATTACTGAATAGTTTGTTTCAACAAGTAAATTTCATATAGTTGAAGACACTCTTTACTCATTTGCAACACCTGCACTTTGCCATTGACTATCTCCTAGGAAAAAGCTTGCTTTGAATATCATTGAACAACACCATCTTGGGTTGTCTTCATTTCCACTGCTACGTATGATCATTCAAGGAACTATTGGCACAGGTAAATCATTCCTCATTGACAAGATACAAAGATTACTAAATACATCGTTGAATTAGAAAATGAATCCTTTGCTTGCTTTAGCGCCAACGGGTGTTGCTACTCACAATATTCATGCCTCCATAGTGCATACTACTCTCTGGATACTAATAAGAGATATGAATCCATTGCAAGGACAAACATTGACCATATTTCAAGAGGACTTCAAACATATTAAGTACATATTAACTGATGAAATGAGCTTCTTGGGTCCCAATTTGTTGCTTAAAATAGATAGTCCATTGTGGCAAGCATTCCCTGGTAGACATATGCAACCATTTGGTGGTGTCTCTATTATACTCATGGGTGACTTAGCATAATTGCCCCCTATTATGGATAGGCCTATCTATGGTTCTCGGTCCATAGCGTTGGCACTTTGGCACACTTTTAATATTGTTGTCACACTTGACACTGTCTTTCGCCAACATGGGCAATCCGATTCACAACAACAGTTTCCTATGCTCCTTATGAATATTAGAAATTTCCAAGCATCCCTGTTTGATTGGAAAATTCTTATGAATCAAACAAAATCCATGCTTGGGTATGTGCAGGATCATCATGGAAAAAACAAGCCCTTAAGTGGCAAAAAATTTAGAAAAATCAGAGTTAGGAAACTTGACGTAAAAATTTGAATAAGTTATATATATTATTTCAAAAATATGTAAGAATAGAATCCATAGAAAATTGAATCTAGTTTCTAAACTAGTAGGTTTATTTTATATAAGAAAAATCTATTTGGTGAAAATTTGAAATTTCAATGTAGTAGTACTTAAATTTTAGGAAAAAATAAGAAGCAGGTGTCTGTTTGACCACCCTAACCACAATAAAATGATAATATTTTTTTAGAAGATTTTAAATATAAGTAGAGGACTCATGTCCCGATGTGATGCATATTTTTTTGTATTTTTTACCAAGTAAATAATTTATTATGAATTTTTTATTACAACTTTTAAAAAATATAAAAACTCGTATGTCTAACCACCTTAACTTGGTCAAACTTCATGAAATTCATTTTTTTCTTAATTCTATAGTATGTGAAGCATAGAATGTGATGCATGTTTTGGATTCAAAAATGGTGATACCATTTGAAAGCTATAGATGTTTTTCAATCAGCCTATCAATCAGGACTTTAGTCGTAATTCAAATAGAAAATGAATAATAATTATTTATTAAATTCAAAGTAAAGCATAATTTATATTGGTTGAAAGCTGAGAATCTCATTTAAAAACCCTTTTCATTTCATCAATTTGGGATAAAAAAAGTCGTCAGCCACATACCCTACACATACCCATCATATCACCACTTTTGGCCCATCATGATCCTACACATACTCGCTTACGTCTAAGCAAAACCAAGAGTTTGATGGGATATCCACTTATTCTCAGAAAATGGGTCGGTTGCTTTACACAATAGGAAAATGCTACAACAATTAAATGTTCCAATTGCAATTAGTGTTGCTATATGTTCCAAACAAAAAATAATTGACTATTCTAATGATGAACAACTTCAAGTAGAGTAGAGCTCTTGCTTGCAATTGGTCAACAAGTAATGTTGACAACAAATCTTTGGGTGGCAGTTGGCTTGGTTAATGGATCGTTGGGTTTAGTGAAGGCTACTATATATGCTAGGGGTGCTAAACCACCTCAACTTCCTGAATATGTTGTTGACTTCCAAAACTACATTGGCCCAACATGGGATTAGGACAATCCAAGATTCATCCCTATTATCCCAATCACACGAGAAAGCCGAAGATAACTCCCGTTGACAATGACTTGGGCGATAACAATCCATAAATCTCAAGGCTTAACACAAGAGAAAGCTACAATAGATATTGGAACTAAAGAAATGCAAGGACTAACATTCATAGCTCTCTCTCATGTTAAATCAATATCAGGAATATGCATAGATCCACCTTTCTCTTTTGATAGGTACTCTAGGCTACATTTGAACAAATGCAATGCACTTTGAATCAAAGAAGAGGATCGCCTCCAACAATTTTCTGCACTTCCATCATGATGAAATATTTTTGTTCTTCACGGTAACTATTCCACTTCTCCTTTTCCTTTCCAATTCAATGCTTTCACAATACCCTTCATTCCTAGTTCTAATCACTTTTCCTAACATTTCAAAGGTTTTACTTCTATAGTCATTGCTAAGAGAAGTTGTTATTCAACTCTTTCCTTGTGTTTCCCCTTGTACCCAATAATAAACAACGATTCATTCCTCTTCCCCATTTTCCCAAACTATTATCTATATTTAATTTTTCTCTCAATAGCATCATCCCCTTTACCCAACAATGCCACTTCTAGAGCTATCACGTTTGAGTAATTTCTTTCTAACAATTTTAGATTCTAAAAAATTTAGATTGCAAACATTTTCAGATGTTACTACAGATCTTCACAATTCTTAATACCTTCATGCTCACAAGTTTTCCATGGTGTTTGATTTGCAACTATATTCCATTTGTATACAAGGTATGGCTATATCTCATTCTTTCCATCTCTTCTTTTGCAACTACATCCAAAATTCTTTGTCACAAATGTCACAATTGTATATTATTTTAAAAATAGATAATAGTGATTTTAGCTAAATAAAATTTTCAGGTGCTAGAAGATAATTATATGCAATTGTCCACATATTGTCTCCTCCTCTTTGCAAAAGGTATGCCTGCATCCTGTTTATATGACCTATTTTATTGCACATACATTAGATATTATTTGTTACTAACTATACAACTATTTATATTTGTTCATTTAGATATTGTCTACTAATGACACATGTTTGTTGTACTAAACTTCAAATTTCCCTCATGTCTAACCATATTTCATTGAAAGCATTTTAGATTGCAAATGTGCATTCTGAAATATAGATGCACATGTCTAGTGTAGAGATCCCCTAAATGTTAAATAGCTTTGTGATTGTACATTTGCATGGTGTATGGCCTTCACCTACATTCCATTTCTATACAAAGTAAGCCTATATATATTTTCTTGCATTTCTTATTTCACAACCCCATGCCAATTTATTAAAAATGTACAACATTGATTTCGACTCAACAAATTTTCTCAAGTGCCAAATCATTTCCTTCACCATTGATTAAAGTCATGGACAATAAATATTTCTACTGGGGGGTTTGGTGAGAGCCCATGATGCTCGATGACACAATGTGGTAGGGTGCAAAGCAGGCCTCTTTTTTTGTCTCGATACTCCAATCCATTCCCTACACAAGGTATGCCTACATTTTATTTACTTACACTATTCTACTACAACTGCATTGCATATTATTTGTTATGAATTCTATAAGTTTTTATATTTTCTGATTTATTTATCGTCTACCATTGGTATGTGTTTAGTACACTAAACTTCACATTATCCTTTCATGTTTGCAACCATACTCAACCCAAACAATCCTCATTCACGGACCTTTTGACGCCTTTAGATCTTGTATTAAGTCACTAGCGGCCTAAACATTACTTTCACCATTGATCCCAATGGCGGACAATTTATTTTCTTTCTTGGGGGTTTAGTGAGAGTGCACGACGCTTCATGAGCCAATATGGTAGGCTGGACATTGGGCCTTGTTTTCTTATGTTGACATTGCATTCCGTGATGTGCACCATGTATGCCTAAGTTTTATTTACTTCATTCCTCCCATTACAAGTACATAGAAAATTGTGTGTTATAAAATATAGAACCTTGATATCTCCTGGTTTACATATTTTCTATGAATTAGAGATGACCACTGCACTAAAATTCACACTTTATTGTTATTCTTCCAGAGCATACTCTAGCCATAATACAAATTTCAATGATTTTGTTTAAAGTCATCAGTGGCTGAAACATTGCTTCTACCATCAATCACAGTGGTGGAAAATTTATTTTTCTACTCATGGGTTTGGTGAGAGAATGTGGCACTCCATGACCTAATGTGGTAGGGTGGAGATCAGGCCTCATTTTCTTGTCTTCCTACTATAATCTGCCATGTGCACAAGTATGGTTAAATTTTACTTATTTCATCCCTTGCATTACATGTGTATTCCATATTTTGTACTCTACATTATAGAACTCTTTAAATATACTAATTTACATATTCTCTATCAAATACAGATGTTCACCACACTAAACTTCACATTTTTTTGTTATTTTTCCAAAGCAGACTCTAGCTATAATGGCGAATTTGATGAACTAATTGCAAAATTAGTCACAATGGTAAAATAGACAATTAGATCCTAATATACTCTATGTTGATTGTGATAAACAATATTCATTCCGCCCTTGATCAGAGTGGTGGACAACATATATTCTTGCTCGGGGTTTTGGTGAGAGTCCACGAGGCTCCATGACCCAATATGGAAGGGTGGAAACTAGGGCTCATTTTGTTGTGTTTTATTTTATATATTTTACGTATAGATCTCTATGTTTCTAACATAAGATTCAAACAAAATTCATATATTTTAGGCTATGGTTGTGATGGAATAAAATAGCTAATGTTAATACACTTTGTGTTAGATTCCATTGGGCATTGTTCATTATTGTTCTCTTGCTTAAGCTATATTGTTTCATTCTTGAGAAGGTGTTGTTGGAAAGGCTATATTGTGTTATTATCCCTCTCATGATCCAAATAAATTATTGTCATTATGAAATTTTTGTTGATTTTTATTGTTTAGCTTGTGCTCTATTCTCTCATTTTTGATAGGCTTCTATTCAAGAGGTTGTATTCTTTCAATTTTCAATAGCATGTTGTTGAGAAAAGATCAAAAAGTTTATTGATTATTGTTCTCTATCTTAGGCTACATTGTTTAAATATTTTTGATAGGGTGCTATTGAAGATATGCTATATTATTTCAATTTTTGATAGGGTGCTATTGTAAAGCCTAGATTCTTTCAATATTTGATAATTTTTTGTTCAGAAAAGAGTACATTTTCATTGTTCAACCATAGAACTTAATTTATGGCTTATATTTTCTCTCTCTAGTTGGAATGCAGTAAAATAGCTTGTCTTATTCAATTTATGTTAATATACTATTGCATCCTTGATTTAGTGCTCTATAATAGTCTACATTTTCCCATACGTTAGTCTTTTATAGTTTATCTTTCTCTCTATAATGCATTCCTCATTGTCACTCTCTACCTTACGCTATATTATTTCATCTCCAAATTATTCGTTGCATTCCCTATTGTGCAATGTTCTATACAATAAGTATGTGGCACTATGTATCAATTGTGTTTGTATCTACTACAGTATACATACATATGCACACATAAGGGAGACACATTGTTCGCCATTGCATGTAATGTACCACTATGTCACTATCTTGTCTATGTCTGCTATGAGACATACTGAACTCTGCCAAACTTGATGTCTGCATGTCACTTGCCTTTCATGTTCATCTCTGCCTATCGGCTCATTGTTGCGTGTTACTAAATGGAGATACTAGTTTAATATTTTTCTATCAAACCAACCTCAAAGTGGGTCATTTTCACAATACAACCAAAATAATATACATCCTCAAACTAAAATATTGAATATTGCATTTACATCCCCCTGCTCCAGCGCACAACAACAACATGATGGCTAGAAAATGCGGTAGAAATTGCATGTACTTTTATCATATATTAGGAAAAAATACAATGTAGACAAGGACATATGTTTCTGATGTAATATACAGGAAGAGTGAAACAATGAAATGGTCAAAAGAGAATTCTAGAGGTGAACATTTCCTAGCTATGTGAACCAGATAAAACCAATTGAAAAGGTGGGAAGAACACATAAGAATATGTTTAAGCAAATAATCAAGGACAAATAAGGAAACTTAGGGTATATAGGCATGAAAAATGGAAAATGCAACATAGAGGTAGAATTTTAAACTTATTATTCAAATGCAACACATTTTTTCTTAGAATGTTTCTACACTATGTGCACACATAGTTTAATATACTGAGATGTCCAAAACATGTTATTGACTTATAGAACTTTCAGTACATATACATATACATACGCATATACATATACATATAAATATATGTACATATACATATACATATACATATACATATACATATACATATACATACACATATACACATACATACACTTTTTGTCCTTTTGTTTATTGTTTGGAGTTATCTCTATGCATCTTTGGCATTATATCCATTACCATACGAGCAATTGAACTTAAATCTACAAATATTTGACCAGTGAACTACATAACCCATGATTACAATTATCCAAATTTCTATATGCAAAAACAACATGCTCACTAGGGAAAAATAGTTTCATGTTTATCAATTACATGCCATGAGCTTGATGCATAGAGGCTTCATGAAACATTTCACACTCTTGACACCCTATTCCTTAATCACATCAATTGTTTCATAAAGCCTCTATGCATCAAGCTCATTCCTCTCATCATGAATGGCAAGTGTTTGCTCATGCAAGGGTTGATGCATGTTGGTGTTGTTGTACGGTGACATGAAAGGAAGCAAATGTAGTATTCAATCCTGAACTATGACATAGTATAAAAGGATACACAGGAAAAGAGTCAAAATTAACATTGGGTTATTGATATGCGAACATTATATAGTTGGAAACAATGAACATTTTTTTTGGACCAGTCATGCTAAAGTAGACATATACGCAGAATGTAATCAACATGATTGCCATGTGGAATAAGCAACTTGTAAAGTGTCATGCCAAGCAGAACATATTGAAACATGGAGAATAGAACAGGTGAAGTACAATAATGAACATTTCATTATTGGAAAGTGGGGAAAACAAGATCATGAATTATATTGATAGAAGACAAGCAATCTATGTAACAGTTGGCTTGTCAATTCAAAATTGGAGCTACATTGTTTGGCACCAAATATTATAGAGAAATAGAGAAATTGTAAAATAACTATTACTAAAACACTCAAGACTAACAAGTAAATAAGAGATGACCAAAAACCCACATTAATTAGAACCTTTATAGAGGTATGAAAACATACACAAACACACAAAATTGAATGCAGCCCAAAGGTATAGATCAATGCCTTGTTTGCAGTTTATAACAGTCTACAAAATTTTAGAATTTACAAGAGGTAAACTATCGCAATCAAAAATTTGTCACAAGGACCTTCAAGCAGGAAAGGGGAAAAAATATGATGAAAGATATTGATCGAGGACAAGCAATCTATGCAACAGTTAGCTTGTGAATTCTAAATTCGAGCTACATTATTTGGCACTAAATATTATTGACAATCAAGAAAATTGTAAAAGAAATATTAGAGAGACACATGAACACTACAAGAAACTACAAGATGTCCAATGATCCACATTAAACATAAAACTATGATAATGAATAGTTTGTTATGGGAAAAAAAATATCATGAAACATACTGATAGAAGCCAAGCAATCTATGTAACTGTTGGCTTGTCAATTTTGAATTTCAGCCACATTATTTGGCACCAAATATTAAAGACAAATAGGGAAATTGCAAAAAGAACCAAATGTAGGACAACACTTCAGAACCACAGGAAAATGACAGATAATCAAAAACCAACATTAAATGGAAGAAGATCATAGGATGTCGTTTATTGTTTTAGTTATCTCTGTGCATCTTGGTCATTACACCCATTAACATATGAGTGATTGGATATATATGTATATGTAGAGGGTTAGTGTGAAAGAATAAACATATTGGAGATAAAATTAGTTTGGTGGTTGTTAAGTATTATTCTTTCTAATATCTCTTTTATTTGTTCATTACATATGGATATATATTTCTACCTCTGCTGCTGGTAACATTTCGTTTATCAAGCGCAGTTCAAATGAAGAACCTAGTCCTAGCGAAGAAATTGTTGTTACACCTTGTTTTGATACTGATAGAGTCTTAGTTTGGAGGGTGTTTGAGCATGCCTGAAATTCTATCAACATGTTGACAAGGTGCAACAACAATTTCTTCACTTGCACTAGGTTCTTCATTTGAACTGTATTCTTCACTTTGAATGTTGTTTGTAAGTAACTTTACATACATACATGTCCACATATAATTTTTTTTTGGGGAAATATTTCAAATCATAGGAAAACACTTAAGAATCACAGGAATATGACACAGGATCAGAAACGCCAAAATTTCACAATTTAAAAAATTGAAAACAATCCTTCTTACAAGAACAATAGAATAGTTTGTTACAAGCAGTTTCAAACAGATCAAGGAAAAAGAGTATCATGAAACATATTCATACAAGACAAGTAATCTATGTAACAGCTGGCTTGTCAAATCTAAATTCAAGCTGCATTATGTGGCACTCAATATTATAGACAAACAGGGAAATTGTAAAAGAACTATTAGTTAAACATACATACATATATATATACATACAATGTGAATTGTATGTGAAAATTAATGCTTCAAAATATAGACAGATACATATATATATCTAGAGAATGGTGAGCGAGAACGGGAGCCGTTCTTTTTTTTTGAAAATCCCTGATGAAGATGGTGATGGTGGTTCTGATCCAAATGAATATGATGCATCTTTCTTGCTCTGTAATGGATTTAGGCTGGATTTCTTTTGGTTGGGTGTTCGGGAGAGGTTTAGGCTCTTCCCTTGCTTTACTGAGGTTCTTTTCGGGTATGTCATGCCCTTTGCTACTGCTTTGAGGGTGTTTCTTGTGGGTTTGGGGTCTATGCTGGCTGAGCCAACCTCTTCCTCATTTTCTTCTTATGTTGCATGGTGGTTTGGTCACCTTGTGTTCGATGATGTTGTGTCCTTTCTGGTGGTGATTCTGTGTGGGAGAGGGAAAGTTATTTTTGTCTCCTTCTATGGGGCCTCTCTATTGTGTGGAGGGAGGTGTTGTTGGGGCTTTGGCTATGACGGGTGGAGTGTCAATCCCTTATCTTTGCATGCCATTCATTATTCGATGTGGGAACATTGGTTTATTGCTTGGCTTTTGCTTTGATCTTGTTATTTGGTTGCTTCTCCTCTCTATTGAGGTCGTCAGTTCCTGTGGGGAGTTAAGGAAAGTTCCTGTCATGTCAGCTTTGCTGTGGCTATTTTCTTTAGTGTGCTTTGGGGGTGTTTTCACCCAATCCTTTATGTCCTTTGTCCATTCTGTGGCTAGTCTTAGGCCTTTGAATATGTGGTTTCTCCCCTTTCTGGGCTTTTTTTATGCCTTTTCCTTCATCCCTTCGATGTTGTCACTTGGAAGTTGGTTCCCTTTGTCTGGTTCTCTTTCTGGTTGGTTGAGGATTTTGGGTTTTTCTTGCATTTTCCTTGGGTGTTTGGGGAGTCCATGTTCTTCGTTATGGCTTGACTTGCACCTCAGGATGACTCCCTTGATCGTGGGTGTTGTTGTTAGCTTGGTGTTTGGGGTAGGATGGTGGTGGGGTCTCTACCCTAGTTTTGTTTCTTTGCAGTTGGTCCTTAAGGGTGTTGTGGACTTCCCTGTTTTTGGGTTCCACATTTTTGTGTTGGGAAAGAGCTCTATCTTCGTAAATGTTTCTGTTGTTTTGAAGGCTATTTGTGAAAAGATTAATATGGTGTATGAGGAAGTCTTCTTTATCCTCTTTGCTAAAAGGGTGCCCCCTTTCTTGGGTTGCTGATGAGTATTGAAGGTGCTATGTACACTCTAGTTTTGAAGCTTTCTTTGTTAATGATGATCTTCAAAGGTGCTGGAAATACCTAGTTGGTTTTGGTTAATGTTTTGGCTATCTCTCAAGCTAATCGTGAAGAGATGAGCATGATTTATGAGGAAGTATTCACTTTCCTCCTCACTGGAAGGGTGCCCCTCTTTGATAGTTTACAGTTGTGTTTCAATGGTGTTGAGTACACTCTGGTTTCACAGATCTCTTGGTTAAGTGTGATGATGTTCTTCAAAGCTCTTTTGGGGAAGTTGTTCGTGATGTGGGAGGATGCCTTTGAGGGGTTCATTCTTGGAATTCTCTCAAGGTTCTTATTGAAGGCCTAGGTGCTCTTATTTCTCATTATTACTATGTGTATTCTCTCTACGGGGGTGTGTGCTACCTTCCTGGCTCTGCAGATGGTGTCTCCTATCGAGGTGGAGTTCTCTCCTTTAGAGGTGGAGACCTCTCCTATGGAGCTGGAGATGGATTATGAGAGAGGGGCAGGTTTCTTATGCTTCTTCAACAAGGATTCTCCCTTACAGCTCCATTTGAGGCAGAGACCACTCCTATTGAGGTGGAGTTTGGGTATGTTAGAGACTCTTTGTTGTAGTGGACATGATTCCCAATGTAACTTATCCTATAGAGGTAGAGAGGTAAGTTGGTCAATGGATTTTATCTGCTTCTTCAACTTTTCTGTTGTGTTCAGTTTTGAATTGGGTTATCTAAAAGTTAAGAGTGTTGTGAGATGGTTGGCTCATGTTATGATGGTTTCAAATTGTTTTGGAATCTACAATAATTGGTTAGTTTTTCAAGTTGTTTTTTACACCCTTGGGGAGGTTATGGTGTTTGGTTGTTGTGTTACTATGTTGTTGATGGTTGGTTGGCCTATCTCGTGGGTTGTTTTGAAGAGTGTGCATGGTCTGAAACTTTCAAAGAAAGCTTATCTTCGGGTGGATGGGAGTGGGGTGTTCTTGCCCACTCTTGGAATGACTATTGTGACCATTGAAGCTTCCCTAGATTGGAGGAAGTTGGTCTCTCAATATGGTGATCAAGGGAATTTTTAGCTAATGCCAATGACTGGCATTGTTCCTATGTTGTTTCCCGATATGGCTGCTCTGCTCTCTTTGTCGGTTGGTTTTATTATTTCGGACTGCTATTTCCAAATAGCTTTTCTCTGGTTTCAGACTTGTTGGTATATGGTGGACCTAATAAATGGTCTTCGTGATTTAAAGAACCATTTTAGTAATCTCTTGTTTTTTATTAGGTTTAGTGGTTACTTGGTTACAGTTCTATTTTTTGGCCTGCATGCCTCCCTTGATATGTTGTTTCTTATTGTTGGTTGGTGGTGTTGTTTTACCCACCCTATTTTCCTTTAAGTTCTAGTTGTACCATAGGATCAAAGCCCTTCCCTTGCTTACATAATCCAAAACATAGACAGATACATATACACATATATATACTAAATACAAATAGATTAATTATATGAGAGGTATTAGAATAACACTTATTCGCTACTAAATAAGAACTCTTAGGGAAACACTCAATAATAGGAAAATAACAGATGCTCAAAAAACCCATATTTATATTACATATATACATATATATATACACATGTATATATATTTATATCACATATATATATATTTATATCATAGATATATAAAACAGCATATATTACGTACATATACATACATACATACATATATATATATATATAAATACATACATATACATACATACACACACACACACACACATATATATATAAAACATAGAATGTGAACCATATGTGAAATATCATTGTATTGCACCAATTTCCTCATAGCATTAAAAAAATGTATATATGTTATTTTAAACTCTTTAAAATCATAGTATACATTAGTACAAATAGGAATAGTATACACATTTGTTTAGATATACATATCCATATATAAATTCATGTTGTATTGTCAAATGAGCCACAGTGGTCTTTCTCTGTATATATGGATATATATATCTGCCTATATGTATATTTTGAAATATGGATCAGGTAATTCAATACATATATATATATATATATATATATATACATAATTCAATACATATAAGCATACATATATATATATATATTAAAGCATATATATATATATATATATATATATATATATATATATATATATATATATATATAATATATATATATATATATATATATATATGTATATGTGTATATATCTATATTCTATTCAATACCCAATAAGTGTTATTCTAACATGTCTTATACAATTTCTCTATTTCTCTTCAATATCTACTGCCAAAAAATGTACCTCAAATCTTATATCAATATGTTTCATGATATTCTTTTTTTCTCATCCGTTTCAAGCCCTCTACAATAAACTACCCAAGCCTTCTTATGACAAAAGTGGAGCTTGCTATCTATATGCATTAGCAGTGGTCAGGTTGCTTGCCTTGACACACACAAGAAGAACGGTAAGTGTTTTCCCATGCGAGCAATTTTTAATTGACAAACTAACTCTTACATAGACTGGCTATCTTGTATCAATATGTTTAATGTGGGCTTTCAATCATTTGTCATTTACCTCTAATTCTTATACTATTTTTCTAATAGTTCTTCTACAATTTCTCTAAATAAAATCATTGTATAACAGCTATTAGAATAATACTTGTTCGCTACTAAATATTATAGACAGGAAAATGATAGATGTTTGAAAATCCACATTAAATAGAACTTTAAAATATGGAGAATAGAAGAGGAAAACTATGATAATAAATAGTTTTCTATGGGGAACTGAAAAAAACAATATCATGAAGAATAATTTGTTATGGGGAACTTTAAATAGTTCAGAGAAAAAGGGAAATTGGAAAAGAGCTATTACAAAAACACCTAACAATCATAGGAATATCATAGATGTTTGAAAAACCACATTCGATATAACTTTAAAATATGGGGAATAGAAGAGGAAAACTACGATAATGAACAGTTTGCTATGGAAAATTGAAAAAAAAAATACCATGAAGAATAGTTTGTTATGGGGAACTTCAAACTGCCAGGAAAAAGTTAATATGATGAAACATATTCATACAAGAGACATAACATTTTCCATCTAGACAAAATAACTTCATGAAAGCAATAATTTGTTATGCAACGGCTCTACACAAATAGAGAAATTCTAAAAGAGCTATTAAAATAACACTTAACAGCTTTCATACTAACCTTATGCATATATATATATATATATATATATATATATATATATATATATATATGCAATCACTCTTATGTTAATCTGCACTTGCTCCTATGTTAATGGGTATATTGCCGAAGATGCATAATGATAACTACAAACAATAAATGAAGCATGAAAAAAATTACTAACCCTAACCATATCTTTTGATGAAAGAAAGAACATTTACCTGCAATAAATCCATCCATATAGAGCCATAATATCTTTCAAGTCTACAAAATGGGTATAACAACAAAGATAGAAACATATAACAAGGAACAATAAGCAAAGAATAAAATACATGAACAATAAATTAATCATTTACGCAAAATACCCATGTAAAATGACTTACAGATTCTGGAGCACAATAACGACAAACAATAAATGAAATGCAAAAAAATTATAAACCCTAACCATATCTTTTGGCAAAAGTTAACTACAATAAATCCATTCATACAGACCCATAATCTCTTTAAAGTCTCCAAAATGGGTATAACGGAAAAGATGCAAACATATAACAAGGAACAATAAGTAGAGAGCAAAAGACATGAACAATATATTAATCATTTACACAAAATACCCATGTAAAACGACTTACAAATTTCAAAGTACAACAGTCTTAAAACCTTCCAATATACTATAAAATGGAGCCAAAGGTGATGACTTTTACAATAGTCTGCTATCAAACCAACACCACAATGGCTCTTTTCATAATGCAACTTAATCAATATACTTTCTCACACATTTGCAACACATCAGTGTTAAAACCCTCCAACCTACTATGAAAAGGTACAATAAGCAGAGAAAAAAAGACATGAACAATAAAGTAATCATTTATGAAAAATACCCATGTAAAATGACTTACTGATTTTGTAGCCCAAAAGTTTGAAAACCGTCCAACTTGCTAAAAATAGAGCCAAATGTGACAAATTTATCAATATCCTGCTATCAAACCAACACCACAATGGCTCTTTTGACAATAAAACTTCATCAAAGTATACTTTCCCACATGCCAACACTCAATATTGTATTTACTTCACATTTCACCATCAGACAAACACTTACTTCATTTAGCTTTTAAGTGTATCGAGGCCACTAACTCCTCACACCCATCGCTCAACCCATGTAATTACGAAGCTCCAAGTTGCAAAATCACTAAGTCCCCTCTTCACTGACCAAGACATCTTTGGCACCAAAAATCTAATTCATGGTTGGGCTGACGAAAATCCTGGTGGAAACTTCAAACAAAATAGCCTATCGGCTAATAAAAAAATTTGCAAGAAATTCATAGACCAAAATAACAAAAATTAAATAGAATAGAGATACAATCAATATTTATGAACTTTCACCAAAGCTTAAAATATTGATGTTCAACTAGTCATCATCAAGTAAACGATCTTCAAGATTCAAGTAATGTAGAGAAATAGAAGTAGCATCAAGAGGCATAGATAGATCATCTAGATAATGTAATAGTAGTAAGTTAATAGTATTCAAAACCTAATCACATAAACTAGTTGTGCAACTACTCAATTTGTTAGCATGTGCTTGCAATGCAACCTTGAATTCCATACTCTTGTTGTGTTGTA
Organism: Sequoia sempervirens; assembly: GCA_007258455.2. Taxonomy (NCBI): domain Eukaryota; kingdom Viridiplantae; phylum Streptophyta; class Pinopsida; order Cupressales; family Cupressaceae; genus Sequoia; species Sequoia sempervirens. The sequence goes on along the minus strand of VDFB02280526.1, from coordinate 7,216 downwards.
GGCTAGGTACCATATAATTATGAATAAAGATGGTTAGATGAAACCATAGAAGCTATTTGTGCAAGAAAGTTCCCCCAACAAATTCAAAACCATGTGTCATGATGTATTCTTTAGAAATAAACTAGAATGTAGCCTTCAAAAGAAAGTCTAGGGTTGGACAAATTTGAACCCCAACTAGTAAAGAAGACACAAGTGAAGGAGTCAATTCATGTCACTAGAAAAGAACATTAAAACTATCTTAGAGTGGTTTAGTTAGAAATGGAAATCATAAAGTAAATTCATTTATAGGAAATAAACCTAATAGTCACTTCCACACAATTACAATCAAACAAGAAGATGAATCCAAACTTTGAGGAGTCATAAGGCTGCAATTCCTTAGGCTTCCATTTATGGGGATGAAGATCCAAAAATTCTTCTTGATAGGGAGCATTACAATAGTAATAGAGAATGGAATGCTTGGTAATGTGCCTTTGAGGGAAAATAGCTACTTGAATGATGCCTACAAAAAAGGATCATTAAATTTTATCCTTATTGAAAACACTTCTCATAAAACCTAGTAATAAATCTAGGATTTTTTTGTTAAGAAAACCCCTAAAGAGGGATAAGGAAAATGAGGTGGCCTTACAAGAGAATTGTGCTAAAAATAAATTTATTCACCTCAATCAAGGAAGAATACACACTTTACGCTCTACCAAATATTTTCTTAAATCAAGTCACATCACCTTCTTAAATGATGATTAGTTCACCACATGGGACAAAAAGCCACAATTTAGCACTTTAGATTAACTATCTAGGAGAAAAATGATTGTTTAGGAGTATGATAGTCTAAAGATAGGATGAGGAAATGGTGATGATCTTCTTGAGCTATTTTTTTGAGACTCTAGATTTGATTAGTTTCTTAACAATTGAATTTAATAATGTTCTCTTTCTAGTCAATTGCCATGTTAGCTAGTTCATTTGCTAACCTATTATTTTCCCTATAACCTTGATTACATTTGAAATCAATAAAATTTTCTAGGAAAGGCTATATCGTCTTACATATGTTCAATGTATAGGAGCAAGTGGATTTTTTTTACTTAGGAGAATTGATTTATAACACTAAATCTTCATTTATGTGGATTTTTGGATATCCTTCTCTTCTAGCTTTTGATAGGCTAGTAAGAAATTATTGGGATTATATCTCATTATTGTTCTCATTAGAGATATTTTAGAGATTACTATAAAAATTATGTCATCATTATTTCTTAAAACACACCTAATTCTTCAATATTTCCACTAGAGGCCCTATTAAAGTAAGCTTAATGAAAGGTGGGGAAGAGGTTTCCAGTTTAGTCAATAGACGAGTTGAGCTGACTTGGAATATGGGAAGTGTATAGAATCATTCATTAGAGGGGATGAATCAAATGCTAATTCTTCATAATCTTTATATCCAAAATAGTCACAACCTTGGAGTTATTATACTAATAGATGAAGGAATTTATTGATTTCGAGAGAGGGATCTAAATAAACTATGGGAGGGAGGATATAGGAGATGGGGATTTTTATAAAAAAATTATTTCTTTTCTTTCTAGAGTGACAACATAAGATTAGAAGATGTCATTTCACAAATGCAACCATATCTTGAGATCCTATGAGAAAGGGGTTAGGTCTAAAAATGATGTTTAGTAAAGTTTAAAAAAAATACTTACCAATTTAGTTTATTACACAACCACTTCAAATAGTGAAGACTAAAATTATAGTTGATGAGAAGGTGGTCAATATATTCAATATGTTTTCCAAATACTTTAAAGACTAAAAAATATCCATCTTTTCCACTTTCTTACTTGTTAGAATTCTATTTTAAAGAGTTAGCCAAGAGACATAAACTTTTGGAAGGATTCCTTTGTGTTAGAATAAAGCTATTTTCCAATCTTCTATGCTCAAATCCTTGGTGGGAGTTCTAAACCCATGCATAACTATATAATTGTAGCATCATAAGTTGTTGCCAATTACAATTTTATACTATTTTTGGCACTTAGTCTAGTGTGTGTGTTTAGTTTTATTTGTAATATATACTTTTTTCATCATATTTTTGGTAAAACTGATTAAGTCCTATATTATTGGGCCCTTTGAAATAAAATTATGCTTGAACACTAGTGTGGCATGCTAGTGTCCTAATTATATGTGCCAAAAAATTGGAATTCAAAACTTGGCCTTATTGTGATTAGTGATGTGACCTTGTTGACTTATCCCAAAAGGTTACTTGGATATGTACTTGATCTCATATATAAGAAACATCTTCTCTCCTTCACCAGTCTAGAGAACAAGAGAAAAGTTAGAAACAAGAAAGAAATAAAATCAAATGATACAACATATAATAAAAGAAATTTATAGTTTGTAATCTGCCAATTAATGAACTCCATTGTCGTAAATTTATGTTCTAGTATCATATGATGTTTCTTATTTATTGTTACTATTATAGTATGTACTAACACATGTGTAGGATTCCAAATAATTCTCTTCCTTCTTGTGTGTGATTTATGTAGTGGCATAAATCTAACAAGGGTTTCATATTTATGTGGTAAGATCTATCCTTGCGTTAATTATCATTATTGTTATTTTTTGCTTCACCTCTTCTCCCTAAGAGAACACACTCTTTATCATCAATCACTATTGCTATTGTGGATGTGGGATCACCAAAATGGGTTTTGACTAAGGAAGGCCTCTATTAGCACAACCCTTTTCCTCTTTCCATTTTATAGGTATCTAGGTCATTGTCATAGAAGGAAGATTTGGCATCTTGAGGCTTTTGAAGACTCCTAAACACTATCTCTTGTATTTCATAGTTTTTCATGAACATATTAGGTTGTTATAATTATATAGGAACATTTACATATTTAATTTTGATTTTCCATTTCATAGATGTTCAGATAGTCTCAAGTCTATACATATAGAAAATACTATCTTTTAGCACCTTCAGGAATATAGCACAACACATTACCATTCATGCGGCGCTCTGACATACTCCATAGTCAGCTCTAATTTTCTCTACCGGGTTTCTCCTTATATTTTATTTCTATATCTCTTTTTTTTCTTTCCATTTACTTCGTAGCATCTATTTTATCTCACATCTAGTTAGTTTTGTCATTACTAGCCTAATTTATTGCATCATCACATCAACTATTGCATTTACAACAAAGAAATGAAAACCCCCAACCAAAAAAACTTCTTGTCTCTCCCTTGAGGATAGTAGCCAAGAACAACTTCTTGGTTAATTTTGTATTCCCATGTTTAGGTGGGAAGATTGTGATTTATTCATTTATTTTAGATCCCCCTCTTTTTACCACCAAACATTTTGGTAAACCCAACATAAGTTATGATTGTAAATCTTTCAATTTAATTGCATTTATTATTCAATCTAATTGTTTTATTAATTCATTATATTAATAGATATCTTATTTACCATTTGCAATCATTGTATGTTTATTTAGAAAACAATTTTTTTTCATCTTCTATTATTACTAAATATAAACTAAAATACTTTATATTCTTGTAACATATCATCAACATATCTATATTGTCATTACTTTCTTCTATCTACTACTTCTTAGGAACATTTGTGTTTCCTAAAATGTATACTTGATGTATGAATTTCATGACACAGTGTTCTGCATCGAACATTGTAGTGATAAGAATTTATCAATTTATTGTTTCTTGTGCTTTGCATAGCTCTAGCATTGAACCTAAGTTTTTTAGCTCATTCACCCAAGGAAATTAGAGAACACAATCATATTTGGATCCTATTCCTACCTTGCTAACATTTTATCTCTAAGTCATAAAACCCCTATGATTTTATTGGTATTCATAACTTTGTGCCCTATGTTCATAAGACTCGAATTTAGAAACTAAAAGAGGAATTGGCTAATCTCCAAAAAATATTGAGTATAGAAAAATTGGCTAGAGAGGTTGTCCCTTTCATTGATAATTTTAGGATATTGTTACTTAATGATTCACAAGGCATAGAAGTGTTATGTATTCTATGTTGAAATCTTGGAATACAGAGAGGGGGGTGAGTTCAGTATTGTTTTAAACCACTTAAGCATCTAAATATTTAGTATTCATAGCATATTCAATTTTTAGTAATAAAGGGAAGTATGAAAGCAACCAAAAACAACACATAACACACGAACACTATATTTTTACATGGAAAACCCAAAATGGAAAAAAATAGAGTGAGGATTAGCTCACAATATATTATAATTGGTTATAGTATGTTATAGAAGTGCTCACTGTAGGTGTACTCATTGTCCAAGTGGAATCACTACCTATGTTGAAAGAAGAAAATATAGAAGAGATTGTGGCATGAAGCCAATATTTGAACTATTACAATTACATCTAGCATATGCATGAATTATTGTTCCTTTGAAGCTTAGAATATAGACTTCCCACACTTCATACTTATTTAAATTAACTCTCTCCTTTGCTTTGAATTTTCCTTATACTCACACAATTCAAATCCACAAACTCTTATTACATCTTACAACATCCAAAAAACCAAAAAAAGATCTTACATATATATTCACTTCATCCACAAACATCTATAACATCAATTTTAGGTTAGCCTAATTGGATGTATTATACAAAATGTAACTTGTCGGATCAGTATACATACATACACACTTTGCACCAAGATGTAAAACTCATAATAATTCAAAATAGGTTGACATGGACCCAAAATATCTCATACATAATGGATCAACACTTATTCAAACTTCATAATACACAAAACTCATTAGGTCGGTATTGGTAGTGACCTAATAAAAAAAATTCCAACTGTACACTCACATTAGGACATGCAAGATTCCAAATTCTATGCCATTTGGAATATACACACTACTAACACTTGTCATTATTTCCACAAAACTACAAAGCTAGATTCCAATTCGTGGAGAAGTGTGGATTCACCAAAAGTATATGCATTGAATTGGAAAACACTTGTTACTATCAGACCCATATACTATCACTCATAACTTCAACACTAGGAGCCAACACAATGTGAAATTTTGTGTTTAGACTCTTCTAAGAACCACCAAAATTACTCCAAAATAATGGAGCAATATTTGATATAGAGAACCAATGTATAGACCCAAAAACTAGATGTCTTGTTCATAAGATTACTTGTATTGACAGTTAATTTCCATCTCAATTACCTTCACCAGATCAAACCTTCTCGAAAAATTGTACTTCATAAACCTTCTCAAACATGCTCAAGTTGTACAAACTAATCTACATAATGGTCTTCATATCAAATCACAATGTTGACATCAATGACAACACTCAACTGCATACTGTGCAACTTATACTCATCCACATGCTCATGTTGCCAACAAATGCATCAATGAAAACTCCTTATTCTTCCAATAATCTCCCCATTTTTCATTAATGGAAACATGCCTATACTATCTCCCAAAATTATTCTCCCCCTTTGACATCAAGGGAAAAGGGCACATACATATACTCTGATCTTCACATAACTTCTCTCCCTATACATGATTTTTTATTCTCCCCCTAACTGATGTATGCATATATACAAACTGATAACTTAGTTGACTCCCCCTAATAGTACTATCTATCACAACTAGATCAAAAGAACATGTACTAGAGCATGTACATTGTACCATCTACATATGTAGACAAAAGTCTGCTCAATAAACTGAATGCATACAAGGAGAGAAAAATTCTATCAACTAGAAGAAGAGGTTGACCCTTGTAGCTTCTCAAGGTGAGCTTTCCATTTTTTTCCCTTCTTCCCAAGTCCTCTTCACAATCCCTAGCATTCTTCTTTGAGTGTCTAACTCCATCAAGAGTTCCTCACTATCATTAAAAGTGTTTGGTGCCAGATTTAGCTTTGAATCTCTTTCAACACTCAAAAGGGAACTAGAAATAGATATGAACTTAGAGTTCACTAGATCCCTAAGATTACCAAACTGCATTTTGATCTTTTCCTTCTAAGCTTACAATTGGAAATACTACTCATGAAAGTTCTTAATAGTTTCCCATGTGCTTCCATCCATGTAATGTGATAGATCTTAGGAACATGAAGCTTTGTAAATATGGGACTCAATTGAGTCCATCTCATCTCTTATGCTCTTTATGGATCCTGGCCACTTCATATAGAATTGAAATAAAGTGTTTGCTTTCACTACACAAGCTTTCACACCCTTAAGGTTTTCTTGAAATTTATTGTGTGCACTGACACACTTCTTTGTTACATTTAGCAACTATTTCTCATCAAAAAATTTCTCTAACTCTTTTTCTAACTTTCCTTTCAAACCACTAGCATATTCCTTAAAAGATTCAAGTAAAAATTTTAGATTTTCCATATTGAATAGGGAGTTGTAAATTACAGTACTAGGTATGGTTTCATGCAAAGCCTTCACTATTTCATCTATCATTTCTTCACTCTTCTAATGTGTTTCTATAATTTCCTTCTAGGAAAATTTGTGGAAAGCATCTCCCAATTTAAGCTTGTGAAGAGGTGAAATCTTATCCATATCCACATGCCCTTATTGCATAGGTAGTTGTAATAGCTAGGCAGACACTACAAGTTGAAACTTGAGTAACTACATGCCTAGAAAATTCTTTAAAGAATATCTAGAGGAGCCAATAGATTCACCATCAACCTTCACATTCTCCTCAAAAGATTTATTCTTCAAATACTCTTTCTTATCACCAGTATCAATTTGTTTCTTTTCTTCCTTCTTCTCTTCTGCATCATCACTCTTCTTCTCAAAATTCTTTTCAACATCAACTTCACTAGTAGACAGATCTATGTTATCTAGAGGAGTGATTATCTCCGATTGGCCTTGAGTGAACATTCTCAATATTTATTTTAGATACCAAAGGAGGTGTAAAATTATCCTTCTTTGCAATGTCTTCTTTGGTAGCTTCTCCTTCTTCAACATTCTCCTCAACTTCAACATTCACTTCACTAGTAGCATTTTCTACAACAATTTCTTCCACTTCCAAAAGAACATTATCTTGCACGTTCCCTTCTTCAGTTTCATGCTCATGTTGAGCATCATCATTTTGTGCTTCTTCTTTAGTATTCACATTCAAAGCATTCATATCCACATGCATTTATTTTATGCTCCCTGGATTTATCGTTGATCTCTGTGTTATCTCTACTACCTTCTTTATAGTCTCTTTCTAGAGCCTTTCGTGATCATTTTGATCA